>VXBX01001360.1:182-16687 GCA_013400415.1 Scytalopus superciliaris
TGGCAGGGCCTGTGGCAGAGGAGGCCATGGGACAGCCTCAGCAACAGGCGGCATGGGGGATTTTTTGCTTTCCTTCCTAAATTTCAGAGCAAACTGAGGAATGCTTGCAAGTTCTGTGATTTTTGGCACTCTTTCTTCCTGGGCACCCTCGGCCCCCTCCTTTCCCGGGAGAGCAGCGCCCGCACCTGGGACAGTTTGTTCAGTGCTTTTGTGCTCATCCCCGAAGCCAAGCAGCTGTGCCGAGCCCTGTGCCCGGAGCAGTGGCAGGAGGAGGGAGCCACCAGGGTTTTGGTGCCGGTGCCACGGTGTGGGAGCCACGAGCATGGCGCAGCACCCACAGACAAGGCACCACGGCCCCTGCTCGCCCTGCTGGGCATGGCGACATTCTCACAGCTGCCACCACACGCGACCCGTGGGTCACCTGAGCGAGGCGTTTGCACCTGAAATGCTGTTTTTTCAGCAGCCACGAAGGTCTCTGTGAATTTGTCCAGGCCAGTTTTCGGCATGTTTGTACCCTGCACCCCACCCTGCCAGCCCTCGTGGAGAGTCCCACCCCCCATGCCCCAAACCCCCGGGACAGGGGACCCCCCTCCCAAGGCCTGGCCTGTGACCCGGGGGGCTCGTTCCCCAGGTGGGCACTAGATGGAGCATCTGACATCGCGAATACTCTTTTTTTTAATCATAAAGGATAAATTGGAAAGCCAAATGAAAGCACCGATTAAGCTGTATCCAGCAGCCCTTGCATCCCTGCCTGCCCGCTGGACACGTGCCGCCTGCACAGGGGGCAGGAGGGGACACTGCCTGGCCACAGCCGTGGCTTTCTCCTGCAGGAATGCAAACCTCCAGCAGCCGCAAGTCCAGGCACAGATGAGAGAGCCGGGGATGCTTTGGAGGGCACTCCTTTTGCTTTCCTCAAGGCCATCCAACCCTCCCATGTTTCCCTTAATCTGGGGAGGAGATAAGTTCCCACAGCGCCTCAGTTGTGAGTCTGCCCGAACTGGGGAAGGCAAACATACAGGCTCTGTTGTTTTTACTTTGGGAAGAGCAAAAGGTGTCTGGCTGATATTCCTGGAAAGCCTGTGGGCGAGCGCCGCATTTCCCAGAGCAATTACGGTGCCAGTGAGGATTACCAGTGATGTCTGTGCATGATCAGCTCCTCCCAGCAGCAGACACTTTCCTAAAACATGTTCCTGAAATATTCCGGAGCAGAGACACCACTGGTGAGGCAGAGAGGGAGAGGAGCTCCATTATCAACAGGTTGGCATCACCACTGGGTTACAGCTGGCCCCAAAAGGCTGCCAGGTGATGCAGCTGCCACTGAGCCACACCCCTCAAGATCCATCCAGGGCAGGGGGATCCTGCCCCAGGACATCCATCCCCTTTTAGCCCTCTGTGCCCTGCCTGCAGGTGCAAGGCTTGTGAACGTCCTGTGAGGTCCTCAAGGAGTGTGTGCAGCAGGCACACAGCTGCCATGGCCCACAAACCAGAGGAAACCAGAATTACTGCTCTTGTTCCTCCTGCAAGGAGCCTGGCACAAGGTACTGCTCTGTAATTGCAGAAAGGTGAGACAGCAAAGGGCACAACTAAGAGTTTTCAGCTAGAACCAAACTGCAGCTAGAAACACCACATTGTGCATCTCTGCTTTGCTTCAGCCCCCTGAAATTGTTCTTTTCCTGCTGCTGGCAGCTGAATTGAAAAACTGGTGTCACAAGGGAGCCAGCATTGTTGAAAACCAAGTTGCCTTGGCCATCTCTGCATCTCCAGCAAAGGCTGGCATCCACACATGTCCACATTTCCCCCACTGCCTTCAGGTGTTCATCAGTTGGCAGCATTTTCAACATGAAACGAAGGAAAAACCTCAGCTTGGCAAAGACAGAAGTGCATGGTGGAAAATTGCTAGAGAGTCCCCCCGTCTTCTCCCACAGCTTTACATACAGCATGATTACTTACTGTTTCTCACAATACAAGAACCATGGAAATGATCACGCATCAGGTTAAACCAGAGGAGGGTTTATTCTGTCTGCTCATACACGGTGCATACGGGAACTGTGGAAGTCCCAGCACAGCCCTCTCTGTAAAGCAGTTGATGTAATGAGGACTTGGACATCAAAAGAAAGCTTGTCATGGGCAAGCTCAACTAAGCTCAGCAGTGACCCCCTGGCTCAGCAAGCACCTCAGTGGGAGCCATGCTGGTGGGCTGCACCATGGGTACCCATCCTGCCCCTCCTGGCCCACCCCGCTGGAGAGGCAGTGCAGGGCCTTACGGAGCTGCTCTGCACACCTGTGGGCAGGCACTGGGCAGGTGTCACCTTGGCTTCCCCCATGCACATCCAGTCTGCTGGACACTGGAACAGGCTCCCAGGGAAGTGATCACAGCACCAAGCCTGTCTGAGTTCAAAAAGCGTTTGGACAATGCTCTCAGGGACATGGTGTGATTCTTGGGGTGTCCTGTGCAGGGCCAGGAGCTGGACCTGATGATCCTGGTGAGTCCCTCCAACTCAGCGTATTCTATGATTCTCTGATTCATTTGTGTCCTTCACAGGTGCACAATGGCCAGATCTCCCTCCTCCCAGGCTGGTATTTCGCCCACGTGCCAGCACACAGAGGAAATGCTTATTTTCAAGACTGCAGCATGAATCTGAAAAACTCATCTAAAACTGATGTCAAACCAGTCTGTGCTCGCCTGGCCACAGCACAGTTAGGGGAGTGGCTTCCCCTTGGTGTGCCTGCTTCTGCACTTCCACCCAGCCTGGCAGATATGTGGCCAACAGCAGCACATACCACAACCATATCCCAGCCCCGGGCCGTGGCTTCCACTGCCCTCGGAGATGCTGATCAGGGAAGAGCACCTTGGGTGCTGCAGATATGGGCACTGCAAACAGCCTCAGCCATGCACCCAGTGCAGGGAGAAAGTACAGAGCAGCAGCAGCCTCCAGGACCACCCATGGCCTCAGCTTCTGGATCCCTAGGGATGGGGAAGGCTTTTCTGCTGCACACTTGCCTCAGGACCATGGGGTTAAACCACACTGTGGGATTAGTAGGTGCCTGTCCTGCTGCTTCGCTGTGTGTGAGGGCAGTCCCCAGTCCTGCCCTACACACACCCGAATGATCTTCCCATCTACAGAGATGATGAGCATAAGAGCATTCACTGTGCTAACAGCTTCTCAAAGGGCCCCCAGGTTTATGGGGCCTTTTTGGGCCCATTAAGGAACACAGT
Organism: Scytalopus superciliaris; assembly: GCA_013400415.1. Lineage (NCBI taxonomy): Eukaryota > Metazoa > Chordata > Aves > Passeriformes > Rhinocryptidae > Scytalopus > Scytalopus superciliaris. Next base: position 3,400 of record VXBX01001360.1, read on the forward strand.
AAAAATTAGGTTTATTTGGTGGTTGTTTAGCATTATCAGCAAAATTACTAGTTAGCATCTGACTCCAAAGTCTACCCATGGCTGAGATGGTAAGAAGAGGGAGTGATTTTCAGATCCCAGCTCAAGCCTGCAGTACTGGTGGAAAAAATCCTGCTCTGAGATGCAGACAAAGCAAATTTGGTAGTGGAGCCACTAGCTAAGCATGGATGTTATCCCCTCAAAAGCTATTCCTACAGTCAGTCTGATCACAGCCACACTTTAATGTAAGCACACTGCAAAAATAGAGGGGCACTGACTGAAGATCTTGTCTCTTCCTCCTTTAGGAAATTGCAAACTTCCATTTCTTTAATCTAATCATTTGCAGGAGGAGATACTTTCTCTAGAAAAGCCAATATAAGAGGGCTGAAAGGTCAGATGGGATAATATGTAATCCATTGCGATAAGGACTGTTTACAGAATTATTAATCAAACACAAAAGGGAACAGATAGTAACATTTTTTATTAAATATTACAGTGGATCAAAAAGTACAAAATATCTTTTGCCTGCTATGTGATTGGGAAACTATTGGCACATAATACAGTATCAAAAGCATTAATAAGTACAATTTGGAAAACATACAAAAATTGAGTGTTTATAGTTGGCTCAGCTTTATTTCTGGTAGTGTTTAAACTAACACAAAGGTTACTCAATAACCTTTTAAATGGGAAACTATATAATATTACTGGGCCATTTTTGTATATACAAATCATCACCTTACAGAGCATATAGGCTACATAACTTGAATCACAAAAAGTATACAATATTTACAACAAAAGAAAGTTAAAAAAGTATAAACAGCTAGTAGATTATGCTGCCATTATTAGAACATATTTAAAACTGCGGGGCTGGGGGGAGAGGGGAAGAAGAGGAGGAAGAGAACGAGTGAAATATCAACCACGCGTACAGCAAACACCACCGGCAGTGCCCATGGCAGCGCTGCCAATGCCGCCCGCCTCACACCAGCGCAGGCAGTCCCACTGCTCACCAGAATCACCGAAAACCAGGTGCTACCTCACTGACCACTGCAGAGGGAGAGACCAGGCAGGGGAAGGGAGGGAGGGACCCCAGAGGAGTCTCTGGAGATGGCAGCCCCACGTCCCCCCCAAATGGGGCCAAGGTGCTGGCAGAGGCAGCACAGTGCTTGCCTCCTGCTCCAGCTCCAGCATCCGCCAAGCCAATTCTCTGCAGCTGGGACAAGCAACTTCCCAGGCACTGACCCACTGGGCGAGCTCCTTGCGCCAGCCCAGCTCACAGCCACGACAGACCTGCCGCAGACCGCTGGCCTCTCCCGCCCAGCCTGGCCAGGGGTATGGATCACACTGGAATCAGGCCCTACTTCCCACACGCTTCGCAAAGCCTGGCTCAGAGTATGGCCAGGAGCTACACGCGAGCTGTTTGCTGCTGGGCCTTTTCCTTTGGATCTCACAACCTTCAGCATCCCTAATGCATCCTGGATATAGTGCGTTTGAATTGCAACATTTCTTGGAACTGGCTACTAGTAAATAGATTTATGACTCTACTGCCAATTAGATTCTGCAGTTTCCTTTACAAACCTACCAATAACAATGGTCTGATTGCACAAAGAAAGGCTTGTGCAATTTCATTCAATAATAAGGCCCCTTGAACTCAAACAATGCAAACAAAGCCCCATTTAAGACATTAAGAAAAAAAAAAGACTTTTCAGCCAATGGAGAATTCAATAGTCTATTGAAAGATTTCCAAGATTTCTGTTAAGAGTTCTTAAACAAATAATGCACCGCTTCTGTTGGGGGTTTATGCAACCATTTCTTTTCCTTTGCCCTGATGTTTTGCCCAGTATATTATGAGCTTCCCCAGACAGCAGTGGCCAGTCTCCTCGTGGGGCAAGTGAGGAGCCTTCCTCCCCTATCCCTGTCCCCCAGCCCTGCGCTGCCTCAGCATGGCTCCAAAAAGGCAACCAGCAAACTCCAACAGGACATAACCAAAAGGGACACCGGACACTGCGTAAACAAATGCACAACTCCAGGACACACAACTTAACCAAAACAAGGAGAAGCATTTGCTATGCCAAACACACGACAAGCTTCTGTTTGCATTTGCTGTAGATTTTTATATTCTCTCCCCATTTCCCCCCGCCCTCCTCCCCCCCNAGATCTAGTGCAACTTTACTAGAGATGTCCTCCACACTGTGGCCTCTGCCTGGATGAGCCTGCGGTTCTGTTTCCTGTACGACTTGTGGAGCAACAGGATGCTCTGCACTGGCACATCCATGTTCTAAGTTCTACTAGTCTGTTTATCAATCAATCAAATATAGTTTTACCACAGGAATATAAAGTATTTAATTGAAGAAGCTGGATCTTTAACAGTAGACGAGTATATTATTCTGGTTTCCACCTTTGGATATTAAGTATGATACATTATATATTGTATTTGGCTTCATATCACGGGAAAATTTAATGACATGCCTAGCATGCAAAGTGTTTCTTAGTAGTTTCCATTTTTCTTTTTGTATCGATTATGCTGTCTTTGAACAGTAACTGAGATGGTTTGAATCACAACCAATTTTCACATTGTATAAAGCCTCCAAGTCACACTTTGCTTTACTGATGTCTGTGCTCAGCTGTGTGGTGGTGACGTCCTGCAAAGTGAATGTACATCCATAGGAAGCTCTTCCATCAGGAAAACCCAGCCCCTCCATGCTTGGGCTTTCCCCCTGTGAAAGGATGCCCTGGGAGAGGCCGAGATCCTTGTAGGGGTGTGGAAGGACCATCCCGACCACTGCATGGAACCCCCTACCCATCCTACCAAGCCCAGCCTGCTCGTGAGGCACAGGACCCAACCCATACGCCTCTGATTCAAATCCACACTGGCTCCTCTCACAATTTCTGAAATTCTTGACATTCTTGCAAACCACAAATCCATTTTCTGCACTCCTTTGTCATCCAGAAGCTTGTGCCAGGGAGCTTTTGTTTTCTAGACCGTTTGTCTGGTAGGCAGGAGGGTTTCACAGCCTAGATAAGGTTAAGTACAACGCTCAACAAATTCATGGACCACAATACAGGAAAGCAAAGCTCGGTGGGAGGGGAGAATCGGCGTGGGAGCCATTGCAACAACGGGAGGAGGGCGAGAGGTGCTCAGCACCTTGCAAGGTTGGGCCGTGGGGAAAGGAACCTTGTTCGCATCCTTGCACCGTAACATCACCTACAGTATGTTTATAACCATTAAGATTAATCTGAACCAGTTGCTTCAGTTTGTAAACAGTAAACGTTACCACAAAAACGAAACAAAAACGCTGCTCAAAAGTATAAAGAAACTGCAAAAATTATAAACACATAATAAAAAAAAAATTAGGACAGCCACAGCCTTTAAAAAAGTTGCAGATAAAATGATACTGTTTAATTTAAAAAAAAAAAAAAGAACCCAAAACAAAACAAAAAAAAAACCCAAACAAACATAAAGAGCACAGAATATACTGGACAAACGAAACTATATAAATTATTGTGACCAAATGTGACACTGGTAGTTTACGAAGTGGATATGTACAGTCAAATTAAACAGTGTTTACCCTTCTGTTCTAATAGTGTTAAAATGAAAAATCTATTGCCGTTTTACTATACATTGCATTGATTGAATCTTTTAAAGTCAGGGAAAGTTACCCAAAAAAGCACATCCACTGATTGTACAGACTCTTGGCCCGCTTCTCCTTTCCAGGTTCGTCTTGAGTCCTTGACTCATTACAAACAATGCATGGCCTCTGGTCCTTGGCTCAGTGAAAGGCAAACGCAGCCCTCATTGGGGTTTCAGTGAGCTCAGGACTGGGCCTGCATTTCCACGGCTCCCTTTGAACATCTGCTCTTACCATGTTCAAGTTCTTTCAGAAAACACATATGCAAAATTCAATGATTTTTTTTTTCTTTTTTTTTTTCCTGTTTTGTTGTTTTTTTGTTTGGTTTTCTTTTTTGTGAGGGCAGCAATAAGGGGTGAGGGGGCTGATGTGGGAGCCAGAATTAAAGAAGCAGTCCTGTCTCCACCAAACTCCGGAGCGCTCCTCTTGGCGGGGTATGACAGCATCCTGGTTGACAGAAATACAGATCGCTAAATCTGCGAGACATCGTCACAGGGGGAGGAATGTTGCTAACTGAACTTTTCTCCTCAGACCTTTTTTTTGTGAGCGAGGGGGCTTACAGTTTTGTGCTGGGATGTACAGAGGATAGCTGGGAAGGTGGGAACGCAGCTTGAGGGTTTATAGCAGCTAAAGGATAAATGCTGTTATGCAAAAGTTCACCATAGGAACTTCCTACAGGTGCTGCTGCAGCTAAGTGTCTGTACAGTTGCTGGGAGTTTGCAGGGGATGTGAGGAATTGTCTCTGCACCATGAAGGAGTGAAGAGCCAAAGGCTGCATTAGTGGGGAGAGCACGGTCTGATTTTTCAAGTACTGCAGGGGATGAGAATATCCGGGCGGGAGGCGATTGTTCAGCCCCGTGCACAGGCTTCCCGGATACAAGCCTGGGAAGATGGGGGCTGAGAGGGGAAATTTGTGACTTTCCAGCATGCTGCCAGAATGAAGGCCATGCACCGGCTTGCTGCCTTCCCCCTCTGGGTCGGGAACCTTGTCTTTCGCCGGGGTCTCCTTTGGTAAGTGCAGAGGAGAGACAGCTCGGATTTTTTTTTCAGAAATGACTTTGTCCAAATCCTCCAGGCTCCGTTTCAAAGGCCGGGCAGCCCCCACATTTTGCGGGCTCGTTCTGCGGCTGATGATAGGATGCACCATTCCCTCCATCTTCCTCAGGTTCTCCAGCCTCTGGGCCTGCTGCTTCCCAGACCTATGGAGCAACTCGCTGTGTTTTTTCGGGGCTGTCATGGCCATGGGGGACACGCGGCAAGCTTTGGGGTTACAGTCTAGGCTCACCGCCTGGCTGCTTGCAGCCTGGAACGGGGACAGACCTTTGCACTCTTGCTGGGCCATGGATGAATGAGAGAGGCTGGAGCCCGGAGCCTTTGCAGTCTGTTTGTGTATGCTCTTTGGAAGACTCAAATCTGTTGGCTGATCATCTGAAGAGGCCTCCACTGTTGCCTTTTTTTCGTGCTGATGCAAAGATGGGCGATAATTTAAATTTAGTTTTTCTTGGTGTTTGTGTTGAGTAAAAGTAGAAATATTTTCAGACTCTCTGAACATGTCCCGGGGGAGGTACTTTGATGTCTGTTCATTATTAAGGTGGTGTTCTGTGTGTCTATAAAGACTGTGCAGATGAGGTGATGAATAAAAATCTGCCAAGAAAGTGGGCACATGGGAGTGCTGCAGTGCCCTTTTCTCACTCATTTTATCTTTGCAGTCCTGGATATCTGACTTCGGTACATATGACTCGGCAAGAGAACTGAGGTGATGTTTTGAAAAATCACAGCGCTGAGGATCCGGTTTACTTAGCATTTCATGTTTAAAAATGTCGTTAATTGATTTCCTTTCTTCCTTGGTTTTAAAACTCTGCACATGTTGTATGACTGAAGGCCTATTAATTGCTACAGGATCAGAACTGGGGGCGTGGGGACCTTGTGATATGCCTGAGGACAGTTCATCTCTGCTGTTCAGTTTCTTTTTGCTGATCAAAGGTGGAGGAGAACCATAAGGATAGCTACATGACAGCGCTGCCCCGCTGACCTGCGACAGCAGCTTCTTCTTTGCCAGGGGTGACATGATGCCTGGATTACCCTTTGAGTACAGAAGTGGTGTGTAACCAAAAGTGGAGTCATCATTCATGGACCCAGGCAGCTCTTTTTCCTTGAACATGTCAAAGTTCTGCACCACCAGTACTTTGGGTGTTTGCTTCAGTGCATTGTGGATATCCTCGTTTCCCAGCTGGTCCACTTTCACCGTGCAGTTTGCAATGTAATCGGCCATCTCTGGCAATTTCTCATCTTCCATGTCACTCTGAGTGGGCAGATGGACTGGGAAAGCTGTGAAGGGTATTTCTGGAGGTTCACTTTCTAAGCTGTCAGTAAAAGCTTTGTGTAGTCTTTGTTCAGGCTTCGTGTCTTCCAGGGCATCTGCTGGGGGGTGCAATCGCTTTGTTACGGTGGCATCCAGCACGGTGTCTTCTTCTGGGGACACAGATATACTTGAGAAAGAGGAAGAGTGATCAACCTCCTCCTTGGCTTTGTCACTGTTGGTGCTGTTTTCTGTCAGGTCTGTCTTTTCCAGTGGCAGTGTCCGAGCTGTCTCTAGTAAAAGAGGTGGAGGGCCTTGCACAGGTTGTTTCATCTCTCCCACTGTAGGGTGTTCAGGGAAGTTTTTCTGGTCTGCTGATTCTTGATCCTTCTCTTGTTCTGATGCAACCTAATAAAATGATTCAACAGACAGTAGTAAGAATGCAATGCATTTCAGCAGACTGTCTGTAAGATTATACACAGTACACTTTTGGCTACTTTTAGAGAAGGACTTGCCAATCGCCGTTCGAAGGCCCTAATATCAGGCATCGGCCTCAAACAAAGAGAATTATCTCCTGGAAATATTAAGAAATACACCACCCCTGCCAGGGTCACAATAAAGCATTTCAAAACAGCAGATATTTGTAATGTGATGAGAGGCATTGTTGGCTTGACCAGATATTTAAATGCTGAGGTTATATGCTTGCAAAATTAATTAGGCAAATACAGAAGAGCAGATTTCATAACACAAATGGTAAGGCTATAGAAATTTCTCCTGCTAGCCAACTTCACCTAAGAAAATTACACAATTCCCATGTTTTTTCTTACTTGAAGTCTCTCTAGTATAGCTATCTTAAAAATTCAGTGATCACAGAGGAGATCATTCACACCCATTTCTGCATTAAAGTGTGAAAATGATAGAAATGGCATACTAGGAATCCCTATTGTAGGCAGCAAATCACTGCCACAGCTTAACTAGGACACACATTTTTTTATTAAGGGATTAAAATGAAGTTGTCAACATTCAGTAAGTGTGTGTGCCTGCTATTACAAACATGGCTTTTATACGTTATCGTCAATGGGACCGCAGCTCGTTCTGCTCCCCCATTAACAGAGCTTGTGTGCACAATTCACACTATTCATCCCATTATGTAGCTGGCTGAACTGTGACCCGCAGAGGTCACCAGAGTGTCCCATCTGCGATCCAGCTGACTGACAGCCCTTTTCAAAACTGCTGTCACTCTCCTCTGACATGTCATGGCAGAAGACAGTCATAAAACAGCAGCATTGTGCGAGTTCTTTATTATTATTGTTTTCTTTCTTCCTTCATTGTAAAGATAAGACGCATCAAGAAAGTTATCATCTAAATGCTGCTTTATGGTCTGTCACAGGAGCGGGGAATCGGAGACGGTCCTAATGAATCTAACCCTCTCAGAGATTTATTTCTTCACAGCTGCTTTTAAATATTCCTGTCTGTTTGGTTGGCCTATTAGTTACAGTGTCTGTTAGTCATCCTAACTTCTTTTTAAACTCATAGCTGCCTTTTGCAGCCAAATACCATCATTAGGTCCTTTACAAAGTACCATCGCTAGTCTCTTGAGCTTATAAAATTACAGGAAAATACCAGACAGATGAGCAAAGCGAGGAGGAGAAAAAAAAAAAAGAGAATCATATTTAATAACTGTACATTCTGCTCTTTGTTTCTGTTAAGCAACACTTTGATTGAAGTTTCAGCTATTGTGAGGAAATGTGCAGTCTAAGGCTAATAGCATTTTGTCTGGTGTCTTGTTACACTGACAATGTCATTGTGATGGCAGGCAAACAGCGAAGAGCACAAAGGCAAATGCAACCCTAATAAATTCAAGTTATATTCTCTCCCTACATAGTTCTCATGGTACATGAGTTCAACATGCAATTGAGAGGACTGCACATTTGTAACCAGATGACGCTTTTCCAGCTCACAGCAAAGGGCAGCTTCCAGGCCACATGCAGAAATGGTTTGAGCAGTGGCTTGGTTGGGGATGTGCCTACATATTTACATGGTGGCTTACAGAGGCTCCCTCTGAGTAACACACCATCACTGTTGTGCCTTAATAAGGGCTTGGGAATGGGGCTCCACTGCCAAGGGCTGGCTGGGGTGAAAGAGACACACAACCTTCTATCTGGCTCCAGCAGACTTGGGTTTTGCTCCACACAAAGGAGCTGAACGTCTCCTTTCCACCAGCCCTGTTAAGTGCTACATCCTGCACACGGAGACCTCCCTATGGCAGAGCACAGATTGGCTCTGCAGCCCTACACCCAGCCTGGCTCAAAGCATCCACCCTGCAGCCCCTTCACTGCTCAGGCTGTGTATGACCACCTACCGTACAGTGACTGATGTAGAGGCTGAGGTCCTTAATGGCCCACCCTGATTAAATATGGGCAGGACACATCTTCCACCCCAGTCAGGGAGGAGACATTAATTCTGCTATAAAAGGTACCATTTTACAATAGGAAATGGCTGTAATTGTACATTTTTATTGTCTTGTCTAGGTTCCCTACATTTCCGATAAGCGCAGCTTAGGAACTCTTCCTGCAAACCTAACAAAAATAACTGCAGTTTAAGCAGCAGGAAGTTTGAGATAGGGAACAACAAAAGCAAGGAAATTCAAAGTTAAGGCTGTTGCTCTGTTGCTGACTTGTTATGCTGGGCTTAGCAGCAGTGGTACAGATAATGTGTACTGCATCTTGCTGATCCAAGACCCCTCAATAAATAACCAGGCATGAAGGAATGACAGGAAAGGGGGCACAAGCCTTCACTTCACTTCTTTCCTCCTTGCTTTGGGCAATTTGTGTTCAAACCTTCCAGTGACTGAAGCAGTTCTGCGTGCACTATCCTCTCAATGTATTTTTCGGCATTTTACCCCAGTAGGGGTCCTTGCTTTAATATTACAATACAAGAGAAAACAAAAAGTCTCTCTGTGGAGTGCTCTTACATGAGATATTAAAGGTACTGTTGATCAAGGCCACTTAAAACACAAATTCTGCTTTGGATGGGAGATGAGATTGTCCTTGTAAACACAACTAAAAGATGTAGTGGGACCCCAAACCCAAATTTTCTGTTCTCAAAACTGGGTACATGAAGTCTCAGAGGCATCAGTGTTTACTGGTTCTGCATTGTTTTTTTAAAACAATGAAGAGGAGGATTGTTGGTAGCTGACTCAATACCAGTTTCTACAGAGGTTTAGAAACAGGACTTATGTACCTGCCAGATGGCAATGAAGCCAAAGGAGCAGCCATAGTCTGCCGGGCGCGTCGTGAGTTTCAACATTCTTTAAATACTTACTTTCACTGCAACGCCTTGAAGGCTGCTGTCATCTGGCAGACTGAGACAAGAAAAGCAACATGTTTTGCAGGGGTTGTGTGTGAGGAGCTTCACCACCTCCTTTACATGGGGTCCAAGCAGGGCACAGGAGAGAGTGGGCAGGATGTGCAAAGGAAAGTGCTTAAGTAACACTGGAGAGAAAACCCCATTGATTTTGTGCCACTTAACAACACTTGAAATTTACCCTTATTTGCATGAATTCTACCTTCTATCTTACCCTGTGCTATGAACATACAATCTCTTCCACGAGGACGGTCCTATGCCTGCAAGTAATGTGGCTCTGTGTGGGAACGGGGGCCTGCCCCTGTGAAGCAGGTGACAGAACAGGAACCTATTATGCCTGAATAGGAACCTCAGCTGAAAGCCATGAGGGAACTTGGTCTCAATTAGGGCTTGGAAGGTGGTTCCCTCAAAATGTGACCTTTCAGTCCAAAAAGAAATTTAGTATAACATAATACCAATCCCGGGGAGTGATATGTTTTTTGACAGCCATGCACACATCTGTGAGCACAGAAGGGCTGATCCAGAGGTTACCATTATAAAAATCAGCTGCGTCCAACAGTTACCACAGTATTATCAACAGTATTAGACATTCCCGCACCCTATACTTAGATTAGGAAATAACTGTGGCAGTTATGTGGTTTCCCTTTGGCAGCTGCTGATCTTTTAGTGGTGACCACTGTATAACACAATGAGCAGAAATGGTACTTGTTAGATCCAGTGCTTGGTCCTCTGCCATCACTGCTGTGCAATATGGAGCTAACTGGCTGCCATTCGTAGCCCAGCAAAATCCCAGCACAGACAGTACCACAAGAACTGAATTTCCATTGCTGAGCAAACTAGAAGGCCAACTGGTTGGAATTCTTCAGTTTAAATTATGTACTTTATCACTGGATTTCATGTGATTAAAGCTGTGCATTTTTAATTGAAAAACGGAAAAGCAGGGAAGCAACCGACCTCAGATGCATCTTGGGGTTTCTGTGCATTATCTTTTTCCTTCTTGCTCTTTTGGTTTTCATTTTTGATGCGTTTTGTTCCAGACACTTTTGTTTTTGCTTCGCCCTCCTGGGAACTGTTATCCTGTTTTCGAGGTTTCACTGGAGGCAGTGGCTTATCTTCCTCTCCTTTAATAAATCTTTCATATGGCAGGATTAATCTAGGGGATTAAGGAACAAATAATTGATCAGGTTTTGCCATTCTAGCAAAGAAAAAAATGTATCTACTACGAGCAGTTTACTTAATAAATCCATTTTCTTCCATGCCATAAAAGCAACAGTTTAAACTCTACATCTATAAATCCAAGTATAAGAAATCAATTTATTTGGCAAGATTATCATGTGGCATAAATTCAGTGGAGCTGGTGTTGGTGTGAATCAGTTGTCAGTACCACTGCAGTGGTTTGTGTGGCTACAGCAATTTGTACCAGATGAGGATATGACCCACTATGTTTTAGACTGATTAAAAAAAAAAAATGCACCGTTTATTTTTGTTTTCCCTCCTTGCCCTTAACAGCATGCAGCAAAGCCCAGGAAAACACCTACAAAGCCACAGCCAAGTTGATAAGAACTACACAATTTCCAGGCTGGTGGTTCCCTGGAGTGCACGGGTGAGTGCCCGGAATGGGCAGAAGATGGGAGAGTTGGGCTGCAGGAGCCCTACAGGGGTGGGCACAGCACCAGCCATCCTGCCACCAGTGCAAGGCACCCATGCAGCGACAGTCACCACGCTTCCTGCCTTCGCCAGGGAGTCTTTTTTTAAGGAAGAAGGGGAGAGGAAAAGAGTTAAAAGCAAAGGAATTTTTCACTGCCCCAAAGTGCACGAAATCGCTTTAAAAAAGCAAGGAAGAAATGCAAACAAAAAATATCCTCCCCTTGAAAGCATCAAACACACCGAGTTTTAATCTATCTGTTTTCCCTTTGCAATTTTTGATCTGAAAGGAAAAATAACTGATATAATTAAAAGGGATGGATTGCATTACAATCTCAGTTTCAACTTCAGTGATTAAAGTTTTTATAATGCATTTTGGTATGATTAATGACTCACTGTGGGATTAATACAAGACTCAGACTTTAAAAATATGAACTTTAATACAGCAAACATAATTTGTTAAAAAAAAAAAGACAAGTTGACTCTATGAAGAAAATGTACTTTGCTTATAAACAACATAAATCTGCTCAAATACCAGGAATCCTTAATTATCTTTAATCTAAGACTCCAAGGCAGAAACCTCTTTGGTTCAGATATTCGTTTGTTATCCTAGAATCAGTTTCTAAGCATGCAATTTTGATTTACATACTTAGATGTTCAAACACAGTTTGGGCTTAAGAGAGCAGAAATTAGATTGCTCGTGATCATAATATTTTACATTTTAATAAAATACAACATAAATTATGTTAAAATATAAACCTAATTTATGCTATATTAGAAACAAAATTCATTAACTGAGCATGCTCTGACATGGTATGTGCAAAGAGGCGTGAATAATACTTTCTAGCCCTGAATTTGGCAGGGCTCCAGTAATGAAGCTAAGCAGAGCCCACAGGGAATATTCATCTTCAGATCCCATTACAAACTGAGTTTAAACATGTTACAGCTGCTAAAACTGGAAACTGCTCCCTCTATGCAAACTTAGCAAAATAATACGTAGTTGCCAAATACCTGCTTCCCACTGTAATATTACAGTTAATGTTTATATAATAAAAAGCATAACTAAGCAGAAGAAGAAAAAAATAATCTTGTTCATACTTGAGGCTGCTACATTTCATTCGCAAAGTGCAAATATTGGTGAAAACACCGAATTCCTCCCCATGCTGCACAAAGCACTTTGGACTTCACTCGAGGCAAGGTTGGGTTTCACAGAGGGCAGCGTCGAGGCCACTCTGCCATGTGTTAAATATTTAAAATCGCTTTTAATAAAAACACATTTTATTACAATAATTGTTAGCACTGCGAGGGGAGTGTTTGACTTTGTTTTGTTTCCATGGGAACGCGTCGCCCATTAAAAATCTACATATTCCACCCATGAAGGTCTACGATGCTCTCCAGTGCCCCACGGGAGATGGAGATGCTCTGGGCACACGGGAAGGGCCTTTCCCTGGAAGATGCCAAGTGATTAACCCCGTGGCTCCGTCCGGGACGGGAGCAGGGCCCGGGCCCATACAATTAATCACCGCTCGCGTGCTCTCCGCCGAGCCTTGTAGGGTAACGCGGGACACAAACTCCTCCTCCTGCTTCTGCACCTCACCAGAACTCATTAGCTTGGGCGCTAATTAGTTACCGTGGCTTAAATTTCCTTTTCTGATCTAAAGGGTTCACGTGGGAGTACAAGGTTTTCATTTTAGTTATTTTTCACTGAGCTCAGCAGTTGGCAGGCCGACAGCAGTAAAAATACATTTCACATCGCCGGTCAGCGGCCTGGAGCCAGCGGCAGGAAATCTGGAATTAAACGTTTCGTGTATCGGGGAGGCGGCATGACTAAGGTAAAACTGAGTCAAAACACAAGGATGGCTTGTTCTAGGATTTTCCCCCTCCTCTTTGGGGAGGAGGGCCGGCAGGCTGCCGCTCGCCGTGGCCGAGGTGGCTTTGGGGGGCGGCCGGCAAGGAGCTGGGCAGGAACGTGGGACCCCGGGGAGCAGCACCGAGCCCAGCAACACCGGCGACGGCCGCTTCACCTACAGGCTTCCGTCGGTTGCAGCTTTCACCGAATGTTTTTTCGGTTACCCTGTCATGGTACAGCACAATTACCCACAGGATATGATCTTATCATTTGATTATTAGAAGTTTTTATAGCGCAGGGGTAATAAAGCTAATACAGCTCTCGGAACATGTAAGCAGCCGGCTCACATGCCATGAAAGCAGCCGGCTTAGCCAATTTAAGGTCAATATTGCCCAACACCGGAAGAATGCGATCTGCTGTTAGCCAAATAGTTTAGCAGAATGTGACATGTCTGAAACCAGCACGAGTTGTTTTTTTTTTTTTTTT
>VXBX01001360.1:16738-51839 GCA_013400415.1 Scytalopus superciliaris
TTCAGTCAAATATTTGCAGTGCAGGTAAGATTTAATCAATCTTTGCGCAAGGAGAGGTAAAGACAACGTCCAAAAAACTGGATCCAGATACCCTGAATGTATCGTACGTTGGAAACAACAACCATGCTTTCAGTCACTTTGAACTGTGGCTGTATTTCACGACGGGGGGGAAGTATCAAAGTATTCATAAAAAAGGAAGATAGGGGGAATATTCTGTGGTCTAAAGAATATTTACTTGTAAAGCCTGTGAGAAGACCAAATAAAAGGGTCTTTATCATGATCAAGATTCCAATATTAAGATTAATAAAATGTATTATTTATAAGTCAATTAACATAAATAGAATATGTAAGCCACTAGTGTATTAAAAAAATCTTTCCACAGGCAGCAGATTTTTAGCAGCATGAGGTTTTTTTTTTTTTCCTGGAATAATACAAGAATAACATTTTCCAGCCAAGAGCAGAAACAGTAGGGGAGTCTTTGCTATCACAGGGCTTCTTATTAAATTCAGTCACTGTGAAAAGCCAGTCTTTTTCCCTTTTCTTTTTTTTTTTTTAAATAAAGACAACTTAAAATCAATACAAGTTAGATTAACAAATCAGTACTATACTAATCCTGATTTATTACAATCGGCAATATTAAGTTTAATCACGTATAAAATGCTACTCAAAAAAAGATTTTCCTTTAGTAAGTCCTGAATTAAATAATGGTGCAGTGTACTGAGTTTTTAGATCTGCATCATCTGATATTATGAAAAATTCAATGTACTTCTCTGCAGCAGATGTCAGAGGTCAGCAAATCTATTACAGTAATGTAAGTAATCTGGCTTTCTGCCAACCTTTTTTTAAAAAACACTGAAGCAGATAATTTTATATTTACAAATTCTAAAATCCTCCAGGGACTGAATCTCTTTCCCAACAAAAAGCAGAAACTTCACATTAGAGAAATGTATTTCACAGTATATCAAACATGTCTTCAACATTAGCATTTCATAAAAGGGAAAAAAAAAAGCCCTTAATCTTTATTAGTCAACATTTTTTTTCCCAGCTACAGAACTAACAATACAAGATCTCATCTGAGCCAGTAACCACTACATGTATTGATTATGCAGAATGAATGACTTTTTTGGCCCGACTCTGCTTCACAGGACACATGAGAGCACATCTATTTATAGGCATGATAAAAAAAGTAGTTACAATAATGCAAAGGATCTGACCAGCCCAGAAAGAGGAAGGAAATTAAATGTTAAGGCTGCCAGTTTCCTCTTTAATTCTCCCTACTGTGTATGGATATGACGGGGTTCTGGGGCTGGGGAGGAACCATATGCCCAGGACACACAGGGTGAAGGAGGGAAGGAGGCAGCTCAGCATAAACCCTAGAATATTTTTTTATATCACTGTTTCAGTGTTTATTTTTGTTTTCTTTCTGGCAGAATAAAATATTCCAGCATGTCTCCCACTGACATCATTGTACTTTCTCAAGGGCTCCAAACCCAAGACAAAATGGCATGCAATGGAGCCTCTCAGCCACAAGAATAATCTTGGAAGGACTTAAAATACCGAAGCCCATTCCTTGGGAGATGTTGCCCCATTCGCATGCTTGGCCAGGTTAAGGAGGCTAATTGCGACAGGAATGGAAAAAGATTTAAATTTGCTCCACCAAATGAATACAGCAACCAGTTAACCCATGGAACTCACTGCCAATGGATATCTTGGGGCCAAGGGATTAGTGAGATTATGCAAGGATTAGATGCTAATGTAAATCATGAGAACATTAAGCTGTTAGAGCTTCAGAAACGCTGAAAAGGGACAGGCAATCGGTCTCTTTACAGGTAGGAATTTGGAAAAGGCTTCCCTCCTGAGCACCTCAGGCCACAGTGGCTGCAGCTCCTTCCTCTGAAGGCACTGCCAGAGCTGGGGGACAAGACAGCCGGTTTGCCTGGCTCCAGAGGGCAACCATCTGGTTCAAGAGGTCCTCACAACAGCCACGCAGAGCTGCCCACAGGCCCTGCAGCCAGAGGGTCCGAGCACAGGAATCAGTGGCCACCAAGCCAGGGCAGCCTGGGGCAGCTCTGGCAACAGCCCCTGTGGGGCAAAGGGGCCGCTATCAGTGACCTTGACAAGAGAAACCTGATTCTTGTCCCCTAGAAACTCAGTGGCAAAAATTCAGCTGTTCTAAGGGGTCAGGCAGCATGCCTGACCTCTGATCCTGAGAGAAGTCTTGTCTTTTTTATTCTGATGCTTTTCAGAAAGATGAATCTTGGAGCACTGCTGTCAGTGTAGGAAAGGGTAACAAGCCACCTCCAACAGCAATCAGTTAGTGGGGATAGCCAGGAACAGGAAGCAACTCTCCTGGACACCAGTGACATTTTCCCAGCAAAGAGGGAAGGGGAATAACCCATACTTTAAGGTCTCAGCCCATTTTCCAAAATGGGAATATAAAATACATCAAGGAAATGAAGCAGTGTATTCCTCAAGTCTGATTTCCCTGGATTGCACTGTACAATGCAAGCCTCACGTGCTTTTGTGTAGAACACAATAGCAATACCTTGATTTGCATTTGTCTGAAGTATAAAACTGGCATGTATTTTATCAGTGAAGACAAAATATGTTTTGAGTTCAATTTTCTTTCCAAAGAACTTTCCTTCCTTAAAGAAATGGCTCTTTCATCCTTTCATCAACAACTTTCCTCCACAGCCCACTGGGAGTGCTGGTGGGTAATGAGAATGGCTCACTGCTGAAAGGTGGGAACTGTGCTGCTGTAAGAGAATTCAAAGACACTTTGTTTTAAGTAAACTGGAAATTAGTGACATTACAAACACAGCTGTTGATTTAGCTGCACAGCCAGGCGAGGGAAGCTCAGGCACTCCTGATCCTCAGGCTCAGCCAGGGGAGATGAACCACCCCAGTCTTTTGCCTTTGGTGCAGATTTACTGCATGTGAAAGACTCAAAGGAAGAGTGATGGGCACAGAGCAGCTTTCCCAGGTCACTCTACCAAAACTGCTACAAGCCTCTGTTTTGGTCAGAGTCACCATGTCTGCATCTACAGGCAGACATGCATTCTGTCTGGCAGGTTCATAGAGTCCCTGCAATGCTTGGTCCCTACATTCAGGACAAGCTTACAGATGCCATTTTGCATTGTCTGTGGGGTGCAGGTCTCCTGGAGGGAGTCCAGAATCCTGCTGACCCTCCCTGGGAGCTCTGAATCACATCATCACTCAAAGCTGAACAGACTAGGGCAGTCGGTGCTAGGCTACCAAAATCCTGAAGTACAAGGTGGAGATTCCCAACAGCCCTGGGGAATCTGAGGGGAAAGATCTTACTCTCCATCGCTGTTGGTGCTCCTGAAAAGGAGAATGGCACACTTCCCACTGTTCAGCACTGTCCTGGGGCAACTCAGCTCTCAGCGAGGAAAAGGGGCATTGTTCCCTTCTGTCAAACCTGTCCCTACTCCTGGATGTCAAGAAATGGGGTTACCAGGTGTGGCACTGACCAGCTCCAAGCACTCAGCTTGAGAACTGGCAGTGCTGGGACCCCAAATGCACTGGGTAGCACATGGCATGCCACTCTTCTTCTGGGACAAACTACTGGGTGGAAGGAAGGATGTAGCTGGGAAAAAACCTCTCTGCCAGGAGAGAAATCCTCTGTTTCCAGGTACTGAAAGGCAGTGCCCAACTGTCCAGCACTTTGCACCCAAGGACTCCTGCTGGCTCCAGTGCTGGCCAGTAATTCCCTGAGGCTGAAACCCCAGAAATTTTGAAAAAGATGTGTGTTCTCAGATGTTTTGAATGGATAGCTAAGGATCTGTTTTAATGGTAAACAATTACATTCCTCTGTCATCTGATACTTTTTAAAATTTGGGGAGGGGGGAAGCTTTCTGAATTTTCAATAGTTCCTTTGTTAAAGCATCTGTTACTCACATAATTGAAAAGATGTTTGTTCAGTGGTATGCTTGAGAGTACAGTTATTTAATCTTAATGATAAAGCCCTGAGGGCAGAAAATCATAAGTAGAAACCTCTTGTTATTTATCAAAAAGAAAAAAAAACCGAACTAAAAACCCAGGAAAAGAAAAAGAGAACTGAGATACCTCATCTATCTTCAGGCTTAAATTCGTGCTTGATGGAAAATTATTGAGACAATTTGCAACTTGTGAAGTTTTCTGGGAGTCTGGGACTAGCTGAAGTGTGAGGGGGGCAGGGAAGTGGGGTGAAGACAAAAATAAAACAAGAAAAAACTGTTGCTTGGCAAGTTTTTTTTGGGTCAAACAAAGAGCTAGTTGTAGTTTACAGCATGACATAACATTTGATTAATTTTTGCCTGAGGATGTTTTCACACTTAACTGTAAATCAAAACGTTCTATTAATTACAATGTGTATTAAAAGATAACCATAAGCAATCTCATGTAGATGCTATACTAGCCTCCTGCCTTTTTTCCCCCTTCAAAGAGTGGCTGCTATTTCCTACAAAGCTCCACTGAAATTCTTACACATTACCAAAGTTATCCAAACGCTTTAACAAAACCAAACAGCATTTGCATGGAACACAGGGCTCTCTTGCATATTGAATTACTGCACAATATCCTTAGGGCACACAGACTTTATGGTTGTTAAAGGGAAACCATGTAAGGGACTTACTTTGACCTGCTTTGTGTTTCTGCTAACATATAATATTTACGTGAGTGATTCAGAAAGAAAAACACAGAGTGGGCTCTGAACTGTCCAAGATGCTGCATCTCCTGGGGGTTACTCCCCTGGTAAGGGACAGATGTGCAGGGTGCTCTGCACGTGCCACACTCACAGGCAGAATAAAGCCGTCCCCAAATCAGTGTCCAAAGCATGGGCAGAGCCACCTTGTCCCACTGTTAAGAACTTCAACCCATCTCACCTCTCTGCTCCTCCTCAAGTTTCTGGTGGCTGTGGCTCTGCAGAACACTCTTGCACTCAGCAGCCTGAATTTGGTGAGAGCATGAGGCCTAATAAATCCTTCTCCATCTGGTTTTGACCAGGACACAGTGGTTTTCCAAGTGCTAGTGACTTGTGAGGGCCAGGATATGAGACACACTGCTGAAGAGCAGGACACAGCCTGTGGGGGTCTCTGGGTCCATCCCTGCTGGAGACCCCCAGAGAGCCTGACTTCCCACAACACCCAAAGAGGCCAGGAGGCTACTGATCTACGGGACTGTCCAGCTGCCTGCCATGACATTGTCCAGCACCATGTCTGTCCACCAAAGAAGCCCAGGAGAGTTACTGCATGCCATTGCACATCACAATTCCCCAGCCCATGCATCTTTGTGCACAGCTCGTGCACAGGGGCTGCTCTGGAGGAAACCAGATGAATCACAGCCAGACCTGGAGACACAGAAAAGCCCCAACAGGCAATTGGTAGTATTTCTGTTTTGTTCAATGCATTTTATTTGGAACTTTATATACCTTGCAAAATAGCAGGTTGGGTTTTTTGGTTTGAATTTTGTTTTTGGGGTGGTGGTGTAATATTTATGAAAAATCCCTAACAACAACGTCATCAACACTGCAGAAACACAGCCCATTGCTCCATGCCAGAAAATTAAGGCTGCTGATCATGTGTTTTGTGTAAAAGCGAAAAGAAACCTCAAACCCTGCATGTGAAAACCACATCTGCATTATTAGGGGAAGACAGCATGGAGAAGGGTGCTTTGCAGAAAAGTAGCTGTTTCTGAGGGTTTCTTGATAAGAGGGAGAGATGTAGGGTATTGACAAGGCTGTAAGAGTTTCACAGGAACAGTTCAGGCTGAATCAGCTAATACCAACCACACACGCCTCTGGCTTTCTGTGATCGTGCAAGGTAAGTGCATTAATGGAGCACAAATGAAGAAAGTAACGACCAAAACAACAATAACAACTCATAAGCTCTGTATGGTCCAAGTCGTGCATAGAGCACAGCCCCACGATGGGAAAACATTAATGCTTTTTATATTGGTAATCATCTGTAACATGAGCAATTAAGTACAGTACTAATGGACTATAGCCAAGAGCCTGGTACTAATATTAAAAACTGACAGAGATGAATAGGTTTGGAAGGAAAACTAGGCTGACAAAGACATTTTTATGAAGTGCTTGGACCTATTTGGAATAACCCAATCAGAGGCAGGTCCAGACCAGCCATGCCTACAGTGACAATAATGCATTCACTGGCATTATGCGATGCCTGCTATGCTTTAAATAAAAACACCCATTGCTTCTATTCAGAAACCTGCACTTTCATTATTATACTCATTAATAAACCAAAAGTTGTCTAACTAATATACAAATAACACTTACTGAAACACTGGCAGCCTCGCCTTGTTTTAAAATGAAACCAGTTACTGGAAACACAAACCATATTACATGATAAATGAATTGGCTGAAAATGCATACAAAAACCTTTCTTTCCTTTTTACCAGGGAAACAAAGCAAACGCTGCCCCAGCCTACCTATAGCACACCAGCAGCTACCACCACAAGCCCTGCTCCAAATATGGGGGGGGTACAGAGCAATACATTCCTCACAGCCTTTAAATCTGGCTTTGTTTCAGCTTTTGGCACCCTTGGTACCATAACTTTGCAGTAACATGGTGGTTTTGTAGAGGTTATAAACACATTTAGACAAAAGCAGTATTTCTTCATGGGATTTGCTAGACAGACAATTCTGCCCTCTCCAGCTCTTGTGTTTCTGTTTGGGTTTTTTTTGTATGGTTGGTTGTTGTTGATGGGGGGTTTTTCCCTCTCTTTCTGCCCTTTAAAGTTGTGTGTAAAACTCCACCTTGCCAAGGGAAATCTGGAGAAGGCAGGAAGGTGGGATGTGGTGCCTAAATTGGGATATACGTGCCATTCCCCTCCTCAGCATCCTACAGATATCACTGAAAGGTGGCTGCCACCTAAACAGCCTTGATATACTAAACCCAGTGCAAACAGGAGCTGCTCTGTCACCTTGGCAGAGAGCTGGTTAACACAACATGGATACTCTCGAGATCTAGTTGTAGAGATGAATGGCAAGGCTAAGTCAAACAGCACCAGGGTCAGTGAAGTCAGGGAACTGCCTATTCTGCCTCAAGTAAGCAAGGAAAGGCCAGTGGAATTCAGAAAGGAAAAATCATGAGGTTTATTCAGCATTTACTTTCCAGCTTAATTCAATTTCCAGTTTAGCTTTACAGCTCACCATCAAGTTTGAAAATGTATGTGTGTCCTGAATCATGAGCGTGTGTTCCTGCACTGCAGTTCTAGTTTTAGATTAAATGTCATCTGAGCACTTTGGCTATAAATGAGCATTACATTTACAGGTGCTGTAGTTAGAATTACCAGCTGAAACAAACCATGACAATTTCATTTACTTTTCTCCAAGTCTGAGGCTTAATACAGCTTTCCTGTGGTGGAAAAAAAGCATCTAACAGTAGAAAATTAGAGACTGGATGAGTCACTGAGGTTTTTTGTATACGTGTTTTGGTTTTTCAGACCAAATTTGGTAAAGCACATTTTAGGTAAGCTTATGGCTAATCTAAAAATCCTACAAGACTTTTTTTCCAAATGCCATCTTCTGACAGCCTCCTAGAGACCTGAAAAATAGGTGCTGCCTCATATCAGATGTAACTCAGAACTACGTGATGGACTGGCATCCAATAGGTCAGATTTGAGCCCTTCAATGTACCAAGACTAATCTAACCATAAACTAAAAGACTCTTTTCTCACACTGGCTCAAGGCAAGCAGAACTGCTTTTGGGTAGCCTGGAAAGGCTTTTCAATCTTGAAGGCATTGTGAGTCTGCTCAGGTTTTCTAGCGAGCACAATGGGTTTTGTGGCACTTTGCAGCATACCCCGAGTAACTGCTGAGTCAGGCACATGGATGAGTATGCATGGAAGAGGAGTGCAATTCAAGGGGTCTGCATGTAAAAAAATAAAACACTACCATCAAACACTGTCAGGAAAGCAGAAGAGAGACAGGGGTTCCTGGAATATTTGTGAATGGCTCATTTATTCTTCCACAACTACAACATACACCAGTGACTCCAGAATTTCAACACAGAGCTCATCAAAGCTCACTCCCTCTGCGACCTAAACCCGCAGAGACCTAATGCTTACGTGTGCCTGGGTCTCCTCTGTCAAATAACATCCTCCAAAGCACATCTGGTGAGGGAAGAGCCAGGCTGCCAGTTGGAAACTCATCAGCTGGCTTGGGTGCAAGAGGAAGCCCTGAGACTCTCATGGCTGTAATGATGGAGGGGAAGAGCTGAATCCCCACAATCTGATGAGTCAATGAAACAATCTATAACATTTGTCTGCAACGCAAGGGCAGGGAAAAGCTCCGTCTGCCATGCGCAGCAGCTCGCGCAGTTTGGTCTGCTGCTTGGCTCAGTCTCCAGAAAACTTCTAACTTTTATAGTGGCATTCATTACATGCAACTTCTTTGTGCACCCAGACCGTTCTGCTGGAGATGTCTCTTGTAAATGAGTGTGACGAATTCTCTCCCCTCCATGAGGATGGCAGTGTCCCCCTTGGAGAAGCCAACATGTAAAGCACTAAAATAAGGAGAAAAACTGCCCACTGAGCACAGCTCAGCTGTGCTGCTTTCTGCACAGGCAAGTACGATCTCTTCCTGACCCCAGCAAAGCAACTTGTTTATGCCCAGGAACAAGAGACTGAACCTTCCTTATCTGAGCCTGAAATTGCTGAGCTTTTATTTGCATTTGCTTGTCTAAGGAAAAAAAACAGAAGAAAGAAAGAAAAAAGATAAAAGAAAAAAAGAAAGAAAAAAAGAGAGTTGTTTCTAAAAACCGTACCAAAACAAAACAACATTCCAGCTCCAGTATTTTATTCAATGCATGCTGGCTTCACAAGCCCTGGAAGTTATTATCTACATGGGAAGAATAAGAAATCAACAGTTCTGACCAGCAACAATGGCTGCAGAGAAAGAGTGTTTGGCAGCAGCTTGCAGGCAGGGAGGAGGGAAGGAATGCAATGAAGAAGAGGAATGCAACGCTCGGCATGACCTACAACATTAACAGCACCCTGCATTGTGGGCCACCCCATTATTTTGATCACAACCACAATTTGCTTAATTGGTATTCCTAAAAAACGACAGAAGACAAGTGCTTGCATCAATTAGCTGTCGTTCCTTATTTTTCCTTGAATATGTTTTGCTCACTTTTTCAGCTTCTTTAACTGGAAAGCTGTTGCAAAAATTAAGAGACAGACCAAAGAAAAATCAGATGCTTGTTTTATTTATTTAGTCACTGGAGACAGACACTCTGGTTTAAATTACAATAGATTATCTGACTAAACTGTTGGGGGAATATTTACTATATCTTTAAGAAGCCTCTCTTTTTTTCTCTAATTCTTTATAAAATGCTTTGAAGGCTTTCCAAATTAATTTTTTCATTATTAAACAAGCATTTCAGATTTGTTATCTTACCTTTCATAATGTCTGCGAGTACATGTAGCAGCACTTGTGCTTCCAGGGTTACCACCTAATTCATCATAAATATGTTTCCATTGTCGACGGGCTGTTATCTGTAAAAATGGCAATGGAAAATTTAATCTTGCATCTTTATAGATTCTACAGCGTTTGAGTTCACAACAACAAATGCATGTATGACATTTTCAGAACAGCATGTACTACAAGCACTGTAAAAGCCCCTACAGAATATATAGACTGCACAGAGCTTTGGGTGTCTTTTTTTTATAAGTTAACACAATGTCTATTTTCTTTCTTTCTAAAATGGAGTGATCTGACTGATTAATTATCAAGTCACTAGCAATATGGACTCACAAAAGAGAATTTCAATCAATACAGGGTCATTAACCATCAGAAGTTATGCAGACAAATCCCACGGTGAATTATGAAAATGAAGCTCAAACCATACTCAGCACAAATAATGATTACATAGTTATTTTAACTGAATTAGAGAAAATAAATCTGCTGCAAAACCCAAATCCACCACAGTATTCTGTAAATCCACAAAAGCATAGTCCATAACTCTGTATTTTACAAGCTGTTTATTTTTATCCATTTATGTCAGTAAAATATATAGATCAAATACTAATGAAATCTTAACGTACTCCAATGTTAATATTTGAGCTATGTACTTTATTGGACCATGCTGATGAAAATAAACATCTTGTAACATATTGAGTTGCATACCATAGCTCTGTTTTTTTGTACAGAAATTAGGATTATACAGAATAACAGATGGAAGACCTGGCAAAAGGATTGTTTCTGAATACCACTTCATTATTTTAAATATTCCGCTATATTTAAAACAGGAAGAAAAACAGGAATAGGACAAGCACAACAGATCACCCTCTTTTGCCTGCAGCTCATAAGGAAGGCTGGTGGAAAACTGTAGGGGCAATTTGGGGAGAATTTTGTCATTTTCTGTGGAATGCTGTGGATTTTAATATATTCAGCCCTGGAGGCTTCTTCGGAGTTACCCACAGAGCAGTCAATGGCGTTTACTGAGGAGCTAAAGGCAGCAATCAGAAGAAAACAAATATTACAACTTGCAATCTGAGGCCTGTAATTTTCATCTAAACAAGAGGAGATAGCTACCATCATTAGATAGTACAGGGTAAGAGGTGTTTCTTCTTTGCTCAGTGTAAAAGGAAAACCTTATTCTCCAAAGCCAAAAGCATGGCTGGAGACTTATCATGTTACAATTTTTTTCAAATTTATTGTTTTCAGAGTTCTCCAGAAAACAGCAGCACCACCAAGTCACTATTAGCACCTGAACATAGTTTGCACCTATAAATACTTGAAAAAAAAAATTATCATAAAACTTATTTAAAGCCAAATAAACTGACTTAATTCACTAATTTTACTTTGTGTTTTTTTAACAAATCCAGAGCCAGCAGGCACAAGGATTCAAGCAATTCAAGGATAAAATCTGCGCAAACAAATTATTTAAATACAAAGCAAACACTCAGATGAGGATAAGGTTCATCCTAAGTCTGTTTGGTTTAAGTTCTTACTCTGTCTCTTCCCCAGGCTACCCCACACTTCTACTTATTATTACTACTAAAAGGCTAGAAGAACCAGAGTCCTAATGAGCCATAAAGAACATCACATCCTGAGAATATGAATGGATCCTCCTTATGCAACCCAAGTTGGACCAAGTACCCTGCTGTGGAGGAATGCCTGGATGGGAAGCTAGTTCTGGTCCTGCCTCCCACATTCCAGTGGTCCTCAAGACAAGCAGAGGACCTTCTTGTTGCTCCCAAAAAATCAGAGATCCCCCGAGGACTGCTGCAAGTGGCTTTATATTAAACGAAGTCTCTGGCAGGCTCACAGACCAGGGGAACAAAGGTGCACAAAGCCAAACTGGGGTCTGTGCTCTGGCCCTCTGACAAGCACAGCCTGGCTGCCTTGCAAGGCTGTGGGCCAGGACCTGATGCCTTGGCTAAGAACAGTGATGCTGTGCAGAAGCTTTAAATGAAAGCCAAGGATTAGTTAGCAAGGGGACTACTGCAAGTCCCCTTTTTAAACATCCCAATGTGACTAAGAAGCGTGGTCTCCATTTTCAAAAGGAAAATGTTAACTTTAGAGCCTCATTTACCATGAGCTGACTCAAGAGTTGATACTCAAGCTGGAACACCAGTATACGTAACCACCTTTAAAGAGAAAAGGGAATCCCCGTGAAATCCCAGGATGATTTTTGATGTCTCTTTCCTCTGTGCTGCTTAGAATAATAGTATTTTCACAAACATTTGCCCAGCTTTATCCAATTCTACCCCTGCAATGGACTAGAGTTCCTTGGTAATTAGGAGAGCTGTGCCCTCCCACACAGATAACTAAGTTTAAATTTGACATTCCCCGAAACAATCGTTATTCTAACAAATCCTGGGGTTGAGTTTTCTCCTGCTCTGCAAAGTTTATTTTTTGTGCTTAATAAACTTCAAAGGACTAAAGGAACTGATTAATTACATCCTTAATCTGAAAAAAAATGCTGCACTGAGGAAACTTCACTGCTGGCATACAGGGCAGCACTACTTAAGCTGGATGCCCATGATGACCACCTCCAAATTGAGGACTGCTTTCCTTTCTCATACAAGCCCCTCCCAGCCACCTCAGTGACCAAAAACTTCCTGAAGAGGGTAATGCTTGACCATGTTTTGCTTATAGTTGGGTTCCCACCAAAATTGCCTGCCTTTGCTGCTTTAGTTTTCCAATTTGTTTTCCCTTGCTCCTACCAGTATATACATCCCTCCCTGCCACGTTTCTAGAAGTGCAGGATGCTCCAGGCTGACCCATTACTCGAGGCAAGTGCACAGGCCATGCTGCAATTGCCACCTCTGCCAGCTCCCCATTCCAATGCTGGCTTTAGCTTTAAAGCAGTCTTCTGGTTTGCAGAACCCTCCTGCAGTTTGCTCCAACCTGCAGCTTTACAATCCTAGAGCTGGGCCCGCTGGAAGTCAGCACCTCTGGAAACCTCTGTGGCATCTTTTCCAACCGTTAGAAATTGAAGTTAAGCAAGAGACTGGTCTGCCTAGGAACCTAGAGCAGATCTGACCTGGGTCCTATAAGGAGAGTATTAGGCAGTGACTGGTACTCAAGAACAACCAAATAAAAGCAATGATCTTATCTATGAAAGTACAGGACTGTTTATACACATGCTTTTAATGGTGTCTTCTGCTTTGAAAACTCTTAGGGACTTCTGCACTGCAATCCCAGCTCCCTTTCTCCTGAAAGCCTTCTTGCTTTTCCTGCTGCAAACATAATACAGGATTTTCTGGTCATGGTACATGATGTTCACAGCTCTCTTCAAAACAGAGCTCTGGGTATTAGCTCTGTATGAAACAAACCCAGGTAGCTTTGCATTCCACTGATATATCAGTTTCTTCGGGCCTGCCCAGACACAGGACTGCTGTGTGTGTCAATCATTAATTTTTAAAAACTAAAGCACTTTACTGTTGCTTCCAGGAGGCAGCAGCTAAATGGGATCCCACTGACCTTCAGCAAAATCTAAGCTGCTACACACTAAAGGTTAAGCTCCACCTCATTTTCTTTTTACTCTTTATCTTTCTAAGACATCTCCAGGTAGAGTCCATTCAGCAGCACAACCTTCTGCAAACATACCAAGGCACTCCTTTCATGCTGGCTCAAAAGGAAAAATGCTACTTCATGACTTGCCAAGGACAACTGTTTAGGTAAGTCCTGGAAGTTTCCCATCTATGAATATCTGCACGTTTTACTCACTTGACTTAGGGTGACTGAGAGAATTCCACGCAATGGTTGTTAAATGCCACTGCAGATGAGACCCTTTAAACATGGCATTGTTTTGTATTTCATCCAGTGATCTGGGGACATTTTAAACCATTCATACTGTGAAGGTCTGCTATAGAGAGTGCTTTCCAATGCACTCTCCTATTATTAGTAACAAAGATGCTCGTTTCACATATCTTTGTTTAAGAGAAACATGATTCCACCAACTCCAAAGAGACAGCTTCATCTGTTAAGGACTTAAATTAATTTGTACGGGTAGCTATTTTTATTAAGCCTGTATTATGTCCAACAAGAAGTACAAGGGAGTGTGGTATTACACAGTTACAGATGACAACTAAGAATTAGTAATCAAATGGAGGAGGAATGACTCTTACAAGTACTCTAACTGGAGAGCCCTTAAATATGACACACAATCATGACTTGACACTATTAGATATCCTGTATGTATATCCCATATGCAAAGGTAATGCTCTCTAGATGTCAAGCCTCACTGGATCCATTCCAGCCCTTGATATATGACAATAAAGGAAAGTCAGACAGATGGCTAAGAAAGTTGTTCTCTGCATCTCAAATCCAATCCCTGGCTATTCTCAGTCACTTTTAGAGCCTTATCCAAAAAGGACTGGACTCAAATGTCTTGCATTTTTCTGTGAATCTGTGCAGAAGCTGGAGAACATTGCATGTAATCTCTGCTTGTTTCTCAAAAATGTTTTTTAAACCCCATCAAAACATCTATACATGGACAAGGCAGACAGCAGTGGATCAAAATGAAAATGGGCAGACTATCATTATGCCAAACACAAGGATGTAAAATTTGTAACTGTTTTAACTGGAAGGTGTAAAAAAAACTAGTCATCTGACCACGCTAAGTTTCCATGTCATTTTAACCAACCTTTTTTCTGTTTCCTGTTCATAAAATGGCTGTCAGATGCTGAAGTAAAATACCTACTTTAAAATATTCTTTTATTTACAATACTTCCAAGAGAAAAGACCTAGTTCTATCTCAACGCACAAACCACAGGCCTCTGAAATTTTAAAACAAGTTAAAGAAGATGAAGCCCTTATAATGGACAAATGATTTGTTCACACCAGATGGAAGGGTCCATAGAGATAAATGCGTATTAATCAGGGCAGGTTTGAGAAAGCCATTGCTCTGCACATGACTTCTCCTCACTGACAGATAGCAGTTCTTTGTGTGAGAGGTGGATTCTTGTCATTATTGAATTACAGCACTCACTTGAAATTTCTGCATCTAATTAGACCAGTCTAAGATCCCAGAACTGATACTGAGGTCTATGTCACCCCAATCCTCTACTGCCTTGTGAAAAATGAACCATGAATCAAACACAAAAGCCTCTCAGCAGTGCCCACCACGATAAAATATATACAAATGAATGCACCTTGGCAAACTCAGTGAGTATCAACTGCCCATAAAATAATAAAAACCAAGGTGTGCATAGGTCAAAGTATTGCAACAGCCACTGATTTAACACCCAGTGGATTTAAAGCAAAGGCAGATCCATATTGAGGATGAGATTGTTAACAGAAGAGAATGAGGTCAGAAAACCTCATCCTCCATACACAACTTAAATTGCATCACAACAGTCCTCCCAACTTCAGCTCACCTGCAAAGAGCACAGACGCTACTCATGTTGTAAAAACAGCATCAGGTCCATCATTTCAGCCAGAGTCACTCTCCAAACAAAGCTGGGCTCTCAGGTTTGTTAGACGGTGTGAGCTGTGCTTGCCTTGCCATTTACTGACCAGCAAGCAATTGCTTAGTTTGCTCTCTATGAAGAATAAACACCACTGGTACATTTTCATCAAAGGTGACAACTGTCCCTTAACAACAGAGAACATCTGTCACTGAGAAAAGGACAGGAGCTTTGAGACAAAGGGTAGACTGAAGCTACTCTGAATGGCATTCTCAGACATGTGATCCTTCCCCTCTGATGCTCTCACATTTCTGCTTTTGTCAGCAGACCTGGCTCTGGCCTTGTGGTCACGAACTCACCCTCCTATGCTGCCCCTGGCACGAGGATTCACCTGCTCCAGCATTCCTAAATCCATCCCTCTTCCTATGGCACTAAAACTCAGCTCTCTGCAGCAAGCCACCACTTTGGCATCCCGGCTTCTGTACTTGGTCCCTTCATGCAGACCTGAAAAATTGCTGTGAAAATTGTTCATCTCCCTGGACACGCCACTCTCCTTTCAATCTCCCTCTTGGCCTTCCCATGTGCTCTGGACCAAGTTCAAGATTTTAGCCCTCATTTTCACTGCACTTTACAACTCATGGCAATTGTCATAATTGCTGTAATGATCTATCTATGGCAGCTATTCATTCATACATACCCATGAGCACGCCTACACACACCCTTGTACATGAGCATGGTATGTGCTGATTAATGAAAGATAGAAGAACAATAAAAGCCAAATCAAGCATATATATTTTTTTAAGAATGTTAGATTTCATGTTTCATAAAATCCCAGGCACACCCATGCTAACCAACCCCGGGCTGCTGATGCACAGAACAATGTGCTTTATTGTATGGAAGGAAAACAGTGAGTTTTGCATTTTGGTTCAAACGACTTCCAGTTTCTTGATAGTGCATTTCTTCTTGTCATTTCTCTACAGCACAGATATGTCCCAGATTACGTCGTAAACAAAGCAAAAATAATTTCTTTCATCCAACTGCAGCAGGAACTGAACAACTTAATCTGATCATTGTGTGCAAAGAAAATATTTCCAATGACGACATCTTCCTATGTCAATTGTTTTTTTATTACAGATGTCATCTCGATGTGCCATATTAATGCAGCTCTTTCTTCTCATTTCAAGATTTTAATCTAAGTTTGTTGCTCTAATATTTTATTGGTTCAAAATACATGCTGTAAAATCCGTGGCCATCAAATTTTCCTGTGAGCTAAAAATAAACTGCTCTTGTCAGATATGGTTAACTGATAACAAGTGTCAGAGACTTTTCTGAATTACTTTGATAACTTCCTGTTTATGTGGTACTGACCCTTGCCTAATAAAGATCTTTTACACTTGGAATAAGAGAAGATTCTGCAGCATACTCTTCCTTAATGGACAATGCTGATTACTTTTGAAAGCCTTTAATACATTTCCCATATTAGACATGAACAGATGTCAGGGATGTTGCCAAGTGAAATTTCTTTTATGCAATCTTGGCTTGTTGTACAATAATAGCCCTTTCTCAACATGGGAAAAAATTACAGACCCAACTAATTTCCTTGACAGGGAAGAGTTACATATGTTTTCCACTTGTAGTTTTTACGACAAGTTTACAATTTTGCCAAACCTGGAACTAATTGGGACTGTTTCCAGAAATGGTCCAATAAACCCACAATGTGTACAGCTAGCCTAAAATGCAGCAAATGATTGTTTGCTTTTACATTTTTTTTTTCTAACAGAGAAAAGTTAGATTGCACAATTATTTCATTTAAGTTACTTAAACACTTACTGTTTCATATCCTCCCAGTTTTTGAGCAGCTTGAAACATAGTCCAAAGGTTAACTGTTAGAGGGACAATAAGTATTTAGATAAGCATTGCATTAGCCAACATATTTCAAAGAAATGTAAATTAAACAGTTAAAAAAAAAAAGAAAAATAGAGAAAAAAAGAAAGCTCACAGCCCCTGAAAAAGCTCCCGTGAAACATTTTCCAAAGAGCTATTTACATAATCTGAAGTGTAAATATTAGCCCATACTATATATATTTTTAATTACATATAAAAGAACACACTTATAGATTCCTTAACAGGACTGGAAAAATACACTGAGACAAAGGTAATGGGGCTCATTTGACTTTGCTGATAAGAGGCATGGTATAATGACTGCAGCATGTTTCCATAACTTTGATAATAAAAATTACTCACTGGGAAGAATGTTGCTTTTAATTATTTGTTTAATACTGATTTCATTAGCAAGCAAGCATGAGCCACACACTGGCTCACACAGAAAGCCTATTGATTAGACAACAATATCCAATATTTACTGCAGCTCAGATAATGGTCTCCATAATCAATGAACAATAAGCTGTGTTCTAACGGGTCCTGTGTGAATGAACCCAGATGGAGCACAACTGAGCATTACCATAATAATTATGCTGTGGCTGGCTGTGCCTTGCCCGTGGCTGTGGGGTTGGAGGCATGGAGGCAACTCAGTTCCAAAGATGTGCTGGGAGACAGCTGTAACTTCCTGCAGAACTGCGCCCCCCCTTCATGTACTTTTCATCCTGCCATGGGACCACTGCTTGCTGTTGGTGTCTCACTTTATTTTATTTATTTTATTTTAATTGTTAGAAGAAAAATTTATGTCATCCCTATGAAAGGTGTATGTGTGATTCCATCAAACAACAGTGATTCCCCATGGACACACTACAAACACTTCAGGTCAGCAGTAATGCTGTGGACCACGGAGGGCAGGATCTCCTTCTCCATGGGGGGGATGCTCTGTTGCAGTGTACATACTGCCTCTTTCCACTAACCTATTTATACTGGCAATGTTTGCACAAGGCTTGCTGGACAAATACAGAGCCCCATCCTGCAAACATTTCTGCTCTTCTCAGCATACTTACTCTTGGTATTTAAGTATTTGCTGGATCAGGCCCCTAATTTATAATGAATGTCAGGCAAGTCTCAGTGTATTTCAGCTAAATGTTAGCAAAGGGTCCTAACCCTGGTGGGGAATTTTAGAAATAATACTTTAGCTTGTCTTTCAAGCCCACCCTGCCTCCATGCTTGAGGGAGTGCAGAATAAAATGGGGGAGAAAAAAGAAATCATTTCTTCAACACAAAACGTTCTGAAAGCCTCATTGAACCTTGTACTGTTTCAAAGCTATCAAGAGCTTTGCTTAGGCCTTGATTTAATCTGAATCAATGCATAATGCAACGAAGCTGTTCATAGTACATTAATTTTACTTCCATTTCAAGCAGCCAGTTTTCAGACAAACACTGTAATCATTCGGAGTTATATAAGTTTATAATGGCTGCTGGAGGCCTGTTGCAATCAGTGCCAATTGCTATTAGGTATGTAAATTGTTATGTAAAACATACAGGTTTGACATTCTTCATCAAAATAACACATGGTTTTAATCTGGGAGATAAATTAGAGTAAATAATATTTCAGTCCATGGCGTTTTCCCTTTAAGGAAATAAAGTATCATTCAATCTATAGATAAGGGGAAAAAATACCCCTATTTACAGCTTTTGTTGGAAACTGTGAAAGATATACATTCTGCTGCAGTATTTATGCAAAATTCAGTTACAACTGTATCTTCTCCACCTACAATTGTTTTACAGATTGTGGCACTACAAACTGTACATGCCAAAGCAATTCTAAACACTGCATTCTGTATTAAACAGATGCAGTCTGGTTTTATATTCTCCAAGGTCAGTAATTTATTAACTATAAACACATTTTGGGGCTTAAAAATATGATCCCTTTTGTGCCTTTCTTGACCACCTTTAAATGTCTTCCTTTAATATTTGTCCTTTCATAAAGAACATCTGGGCACAATAAAGATACGTCATATTATTAACTCAGAAGAAAGGCATTACAGACGCTGCAGATTTACAAAACAGAAAACTAGAGAGTTTTCAACATGCCTATTTCTAGTCATAATCAGCGGATTTAAACCTATAAATATCCGGCAGCAACTACCCCAGAAGGAAGAGATGCAAATCTAGACATAAGACAGTGAAATGCCTGGACTGGAAAATGTGTAGATATAAATATGGTCCCACCCATCCATAAGGCTTTAAAATAGGCTTCGTGTGCAAATGCTTTCTCCAGAGAAGCCAAACCATTCTAAAATGTCAACAAGAAAGTGAGAAAAAGGATACTTACTCTGCTTAAAACCTAAATAGGGTATTCGTTCAATTGGCGTTTTCCTTTCTTTCATATATTTATAAAGAGCCACAAGGAAAGCCTGCTCATCAGCTCTGCATTCTTCACCTACGGCAATCTTTGATTTATCCTCACTTGAGCCTTTCTTACAGTTGCTGTTGTTACTCTTGGGTTTGGGCAAAGCTGACTTAGCCTCACATTTTACCTGGGAAAAGAAAAGATGTCATATCAGATCTGGGTAACCTTTAATTTTCACTTAAGGAATAAATACCCTCTCCTAGCAGAATGGATTGTTGAAAAAAATGAAGGCCAAACCATGTGACTGTATTTGAGGGGAAACAAAGGAAGCTATTTATAGAGCTAAATGTCTTGTTCTGAATCTTAGTCACAACATTTTTAAATAGCCACATCTTTAAATCATTATAATTCACTGGTAATGCTCTCCAGATCTGCATTTTTATGACTATACATTGCTATGTCACAGACAGCTTCCATCTTTCACAGACACTTGCCATTAGCAAGTCTAATAATAACCTTCATTCCAGGATTGACACCGAGCATTGTCAACTCCTGTAGACAACCCTTGGAGCTGAGGATGCTCAGCCTATTCCAGGAATGCTCAGCAGCCAGCCCTGAAATGACACATTTTTCTCTCCACTGGCCCACCAAAACAGACACAAACCTTGGCAGGCCTTACCCACGCAGAGCTCTCAGCACACGAGTGGAGGTTCTGCTGTAGCACGGACTCAAGTCATGTGGATTTGGGCATCTGCTTAAACTTAAGCACAGCCCTAAGCCTTTAGCAGAACAGAGAGGCTGGTAGCTGGAGTCTTTCCTGGTAGACACTGGCAGCCCCCATGCACACGAGTCCCAGAACTCCAGGTCTCCCACTGGCCTGCCCAGCAGATGTGTGCCAGTCAGGAAATCAACACATTGGAACCACTTTACCTCTTATCAGTATTCAAACATGGAGAAAAATATCCAGTGAGACTGGCTTAATGCTGCAGTCCCTCCTGAAGATAATCCTCTCATTGAATCAAGCAAATTACAAGTCAAGCATTCACTTAATGTGTGCATACAAAAAAAATAAAAAGAGCAACCTTGCAAACTGATTTTTAAAATCTCTAGATGACCAAGACATTGGGACCATGTGACTGATACATTTCCAATGAAATACTGGAAGTCCTCTAATACAAGGTAGTGGAGACAGTTACACATATTTTGGATTTGCATTGTTCCTTCAAGGCTTTTTAGCACTGTGAGGAGCCTTCTGGCAGTTCCATATCCCATCCAAGACATGTCCTTTGTGCTCCCAGAGGGAGCAGGGAGACTTTAAGAGCCAACATTTGGTATTTTAGGAGTTCAGCAGAGGACAAGAGAGTATCTTGTTGCACAGGAAGGCAGGAGCTCTTGGTCAAGCAACCAATAGGTTTTCCTTCAGAACTGTCAGTTCTGAACCAGGTGCTTCCCAGGTACTTACTGACATTTTGGAAACAACTGCAATGTAGAGCATTACACAAGTGCTTGTAAAGAAACAGCAAACATACCATTGGAAAGACCATGGTATACTTATTTTATCTTAATAAAGCTACCCTGCAATTCAGGCTCAAGGAAAGGAGTATCTTTATACTCCTTCCGGTATTAACTTTGCAGAAAGCTCTGACTTAATGTTATCTGCCTCTATAGTTTTCCACAGATGTTGGACAAAGCAGTGATAGCTTCTAACCAGAGGGGACAAGTGGTCACAGTTTGTCATGGTAACTGATGCTGCTGAAAAATCTCCACGTTGACCACTGCAGGGTACAGGCTCACTCCTCCAAGGCAATGCAGCAGGGACTGGGAAATGGTCTTTTTGTGGGATTTTTCTTCATCACTTGTTGCTGCAGTATGTCCACTGTACTGCCTGATATTCTCCAGTTGCATGGTTCAAAGAGATATTGTCTTCCTATGGCACAAGACATTATGGTTTGTCTTTTAGTAACAGATATGCTTGTTGATTAAACTTCTGGGTTCCATCCAAAACTCAATGGAGCTAACGGGACTTTTTTTCTATTAAATGAACTTTGGATTTCCTCATCCACTTTTCAGGACAGAGTTGTAATCCCTTGACTTTTTTCCTTTGACTCCTCACAAAAATTACTTAACAGCTTCCCCTTAAAAAGTTTAGATTACACTGTCATAGGTTTCAATGCTTCACCAAAGACTGGGCTAGCAGTCCCAATATGAGTGCATGACTTCAATAATTTTAGAATTTTTAATTTGAGTGGCAAATTTGGAACAAATTCACTGGACCTGGGAACAATTACTCTGTTTTGTTACCTGCTTGCTTGGATTTTCTTTTTCAAACCGGACAATTCAGAACTATGTTTGCAAAGACTCCCTCTCTCCAGTCTACAGAGAAACGCTGTCTAAGCACCTGTGGAACTCAGAGGTGCCAAAATGCTACGGATGGACTCCAAGCAGTGCCAGGTTCAGTGAGGCTTTGATGAAGGCTGCAATGTTTCATCCACGCAGCATTCAAGGCCCAAGCCTCACTTTTGGAACCTCCCCACCATCTGACAGTCAATACAGATGAACGCCATGGCCAATAATTAATGAGAACCAAAAGGGCCAAATGCCATTCTGGGTAACAGTAGTGTTAATCCAGCATAAATGCATCAGAATCAGTGAGAATTATGGCAATTTGTACAAAGCACCACAAACTGCCCTTCTGTTTCAAAACAGAATTTGGAGGGTAAAGATTTGGAGGCAGGTCCTGAATGTGGAGTTTTCCTTGGCTGTGCTTTCTTTTCTGGCCTGCTCAGAAAACCTGAATGACTGTTATACAGGGAGAATTCAATTTCCACAGCTCTTTCTTTGTAGCCTTTGTATGAGTAACAGCTCCAAAGTGGAACTGAGGGCTCAGGCCTCAACAGGCGACCCAGTGCTGCAGTATGGATAGGCTGGAGGTGCCCTGAGATGAGCTCTGGAACATCTGACCACCTCTTGCTGTGTGTTCCATAAGAGGTGGATCATCCATAACTAAATGAACCATGAATACTCATGGGTACACCCGTGTGTTTGTCTTCTCCTGCCAGGGGTCACACACAACACAGAGAACTGCAAACCAGCATTTTACAGTTTCAATCAGATAATGGCTGAGGCGCTCAGAATAAATCTCCAGGACTGCAAGCATGCCAGGCCACCTGTGGCCACAGGAAAAGCATATCCTGGCAACTTTTAAACTAATTTCCCAGATCTTGCTGTACAAATGAAGTGAGAGATTTACTTCAGCATTTACACTAGGAGATGTAATGAGTAGATTCATTTGGGGACAATTTCTGTGTTTAACAAGTTAATCCTTTCAGCTCTTCGAAATGGTCAGATCAGTCAGTTTTAAAAAGCCTTAGAATGCATTTCTGCACACTTCGAATGGGAACACTCTTTGGCAGGATGAAACAGGTACAACAAGGGTCATGTTGGAGCCTGCAAGTCCCAAAAGCCTGTCCAGCACTGATGACACGGGAAGCAGCGAAGTATGAAATCTTCCAGAGTCCTGGGAGTGTTTTGAGAGAAGAGCTTGATACAGATCTCTCCAGGAGAGCTGATCCTGCCCAAGTAGATGACCTTGTATTCTCTTCCCAGCCAAGAAGGGCACTCCCCCGAGATCTTCCCCAGGAGGTACTGAAATGGATGCAGTGACCAGCAAGGAGCTCAAAAGCAAGCAGTGGCACAGGAAAGACCCACTTTCCCTGGCACCTGCAGGTCCAGAACCACACTGTCTGTCCTGCTATCACTATTTTTAACAAGCCACCTACACTGGGACTTACTCAGAACCACTCCTACCCAACCACATGCTTTTCCATGTCAGGTATCTGTAAAAGCCTGCAAAACAATCTGCTGATGGTTCAGGATAAACACGCCTAGTGAGAATTACGTTATAAGAAGGCACAAAGCTTTCCAGTCACTGGTAGCTGAGAACATGAAATTCAGCAAGTCACTACAACCATGCAGCTTGCATTGCTCTTGACAGGCTCAAATCCACAGAATTCAGAATGCCATCTCTGCCATTTCCTGACCCAAACCAGGCAGCCACTGCAACTCCACGAGAGCCATTGCCCCACCACCGGGAAATGAGGCTGCTGTGAGACACCGAGGGACATGATCTGAGAATGCAAGCAGCACAACTTCTGGCCAAAAGGGATTTCAAGTGGAACAGGAATATGGCCAGGACCACTGCCAAAACGGTGCAGCATCTGACTCAAGTGGGTTTGTCCCATTTACACCAGCAATGTCCAACCCTGCTCTCCACGGACCCATTGTCAGCATAAGTCAGAGATGGAGGACTGATGGAGGATAACCAATGGAGAAGTCCAACATGGAGCTTCAGATGATGACCTAACATCCCAACTGTTCCCAGCAACGAGGAGACAGTAGGTGGATCTCTGTTCTCCCCTCTTCCCCAAATACACTTCCTGTTCTTCCCTGGCAACCCACAGGCATGGTCTGTATGAAGTGCAGCACATCTGCTGTAGAGGGTTTGGGTCGCTGTCCTCTTATTAAAGTATATTCACAGCTGTGAGACACAGATTGATGTGAAGAGCCACAGTGAAGTCAGTGTGACTACATGCAAGGACATTATATCATGAGCATGTCTATTATTTATAATGAAATTAAGCTGGCCAGGATAATTAATGCTATTAATATCTGCACAATGATGAGCACAGTATGACTAAATAAATAGGCAGAATTACTTCTTATCTGAAATATCCTCCCATCTGACTAGCAGGGTGAACCCAAATATAAACAGAGAGGATAAACAATTTGGTATGAAGTGCTACTGTAGTTTTTAATTATCTAATATCTATATATCAGGTACTGAAGAGGCAGAACTACTTTTGCTACAGTCCAGGGTGTCTTTGACAATACGGCCCATGCCGCAGTTCGCTGGTAATATTTTAACATGAAAAATGCCTTGAGGGAAGGGGAATTGAGGCGAATTGAGGCAAATTGAGACATTTTCACATCACAGATTTTGCACATTCTTTCACCGAGAAAACATTCAGACAAACTATAGTATCTGGCAGGACCCTGCAACTCAACACACCAGGCTCCATCGCCTCTTTCCATGCCTGTCTAATACGATAGTACAGACTCCAACTGAGCACAATAGGGTACAAAAAGAAGAGAAACAGTGACTTAAGGGCAGAGCTTCATCATGAACTTCAGCCTCTTTTATCGTCATCAACAGAAGGCACAACTTTAACTGAACTCCTAGGGAGGAGGAGGAGGTGGAGTTTAATTTGCCTTCCTATGAGAAACTGAGAGCAGAACACTTCCACTTGACCTCTTTAACCTCCTAATCTCCGAGGACATTCACTGTGTACAACAATACCAACGCAAATGGATCTATACATTCACTGTATTTCCTAAAGAGATGGTCAACAACAATGGAAACATTTTTCAGATACACATCCATCTAAGTTATTGAAACAATAGATTTGGCAGGAGTTGGCGTAAAAATTCAGTATATGCAAACCTCTTTAGCTGTTTAGCTCAAAAGTATCAGTGACAAAGTTCTGCCTCAGATAAAAATCAAGTATTGCTCTAAGTAATTTTCCATCTTTGCATCTTAGAGTTTCCAATTAACTCATCTTGAAAGGAGCCATTTGTACTGCTTTTTTTAAGAGAAAACCAAATCCCTATTTAAAACCACTCAGACAACACAGAAAATAGGATGCAATTTACACTACAGAAACTTCATTTTTAAATATTTTAAGGAAAAGACACAAATCCATAAATATCTCAAAGATTAAGTCTATAAACACAAATCAATGATCCAATTTTTACTTGCAGCAAGAGCTAAGCACTGCAGCACATACAGAAGACTCTGTAAAAGCATGCACTATTCAATGAACCCTGGAACACGCAGCTCAGCACTAAGTATTAAAGAAACAGCCCAGATTTTTTTTTTTTAAGCTTTCANATGTCAAGATCTTAACATCACGGTAATGTCATTTGTGTGTGCTTCTTAGAAACCATTACTGAAGCAGCTCTTGTTTCATAGTCTGTTTATCTTCAAACTTATATTTAGAAGTACATTGTAGCAGGGTGAGCTGCTCCCAGGTTTATTTTTAATTCGAAGATACTGTCACAAACTATGTTTGTGTGTCACAGAATGTGAAAACTAACACTAGATGCCAAGAAAGCTTAAGCACTACCAGTTACCAACAAGCTGATAGCATTAGGTTGTTAGGCGATTATAGTTGTTGGTAACTTTGAACACAGGCATGATTTGAAGTGAAAAATAAAACTACTGAAAAAAAATTACATTTATCATCCCCAAGAAAATAAGTTGCACTCAAATTTTGATACAGCATGCTGGGAAACAAAGGCTGGGTTGTACCTAAAAAAGGAGAGTGTACTGAAAAGAGTATTATTAAGTGGTTTACCTTGGCAACAGCTTTGCTTTCAGAATTATTGTTGGAATCCTTAATGCCATTTAATGAATCTCTTCTCTGTGGGCATGGCTTCTTTTTGCGCGGTCTGCCTTTAAGATTTGGCGCTGAAAATTAATAGAGAACAATTTGAGCACATTGTCTTATGCTGGATTCTTAACAGCTGAAAGCATAATAAATAATTCCACTACAATCAGTCACAGAAATGTACACATCTGTCTACAGTAAATGCTTATTACGAGATTCCCATCCTCCATGGGTTACATCTTGACACACTATACATTTCTATAGAATATCCCCCAAAGCTAATCTATTCTACTTTCACATAACTAATTAATATAAAGTCAAACACTGGTCTCCAAAGGACCCTGAGAGAAAGCACAAATATTTCTCCATGGTACAAAAAAGAACAAAACTGAATATTAATAGGTAACTTTGCATTAATCACCCTGCTGCCTTTATTATTTCTAATCTTCAAGCAAGAGTACTAACTAGTATTTCCAACTTTGGGAAACATCTGGCTTTGGAAATGTTCTGAAATATTGAAATTCCTAACAGCTCCAAGAACTGTTTATATATCCTGTCATTCCTGTCAAAGTTCTTCTGAAAAAGTTTAAGAAAAAAAAAAATTACCCCTGAGTCCTGAAATGGATCAAAAAACCCCCTTAACAACTAGTTCTAGAAGTTGACAAGTACTGAAATAAGTGATTGATTGTTTCATAAGGGTTACATACCACACATACAAATTAACATGAATCACTTTCAGTTTTGTCCAATTCTTAAGATAAAACAGCTCTGAAATAACACAGTGACTAAATGCTAACTGTGCTGAGCCATATGAAGAATGGGGTATGGATCATCATAAAAAACATCAGACTCATCTTTCAATAGTGGTATTACAATATAAATTATGATCATATATAGAAATAATAGATGAAGCAGATGTTTGCTCATTATTACGTGTCCTCTCTGCTTTCAGATTTAAAAATCAGCCTTCGACTACTATGGCAACATTTAAAATGATAAACAATCATTAACTAATGACTGTACTGAATAAGATAATTTCATTTAAACCTTTAATTTCTAGGTAACCATTGTTTTCATTACTTAAAGGGATGATTAGAACAATGTCAGAAATCTAAACATCACAAACCTCTTGAGTGTCTTCTAATTGTTTCTAATCTTACATTTGTCACACAGTAAGCCAGTGGTTTCAGGACATTTTACATTTTAATTAGTTTGCAAAAACAATAAAGGGTGCTAATTTGATTTTATAGTTTGAGTAACATTATCATATTTGGTCTGTTCAGAGGAAAAGAAAA
The DNA here is from genome assembly GCA_013400415.1 of Scytalopus superciliaris. Taxonomy (NCBI): domain Eukaryota; kingdom Metazoa; phylum Chordata; class Aves; order Passeriformes; family Rhinocryptidae; genus Scytalopus; species Scytalopus superciliaris. The sequence continues at coordinate 43,594 of VXBX01001360.1, forward strand.
GCTGTGGGTTTAAAATCAAAAGTCACATCCTTTTTCTTCCCCCAACACTGGCACACAGTTAAAATATATATATATGTATATATATATGCATGTGCATATGGGTGTAAGTCCATATTTGTGTCTATCTAAAAATATGTTTATCTCCCTATAGAAATATCTCCATCTATCTCCAGTGAAGCACATTCTGCTTATTGAAAAGTACTGCAGAAAGCAATTCTGAAATTGTCATTTGAGGCTAACATGCAAAATCAAACAAAGAAAGAAAGAAATTATTACCCATTCCAGTCGACAAACATCTGCCTGATTTATATCTGTACTCATGAATGCTACAGCATGTGACTGCACACTACATCGCTGGGAGTCTCGACTTGGTGTGGATGTCAGTCTTACACAAAATGAACACTCGGAGTATTTGCTCCGTGCTTACAAATCCCCTCCCCCAGCCGCTCCATTACTCATATAAACAGAGATGAGCGGCTCGGCGGGAGCGTGGGATGAGCTCCCAGGACTCCAGAGCCTGCTGCCAGACTGCCAGCCCTGGCCACGCCGCCCTGCCTTATTCATAAACCCCGCTCAGCCTTTGATGTCTTCCTGATGCCTGCTTTGCTTTGGCACATGACCTTGACGGGATGGACAGATCCTTAACCACGCTCTGCCCCAGCAGTCGCACCTTCTTTAAACAGGCACTGGAGAAACCAGAAATGTTCCCTCAGTTGACTACACCCTGGCACATGTGTTAAACGATTAACCTTCGAGTGGATGGATCCCCAGGCCCGGCCCAACCAACAGCCATGCGGCTGAGCAAGCATCAGAAATACTTCAACGTGAATTACTTGTCCGTTCTATCTTTTCTTTTCCTTCTCTTCAATGAATAAAGAAACCAGTTCAAGGCTCAATGTTTTCCAAACATATCTGCTATCCTGAGTTTTGGCACTGTACTTTGTATCACACTATAAAGCACTGCTAATGTTTTGCTAAAAGCTTTAAAAGCAAGAAGGCATTTGTTCCTAAATTCCAGGTATCTTGAGCCTGCATATAAACACTGTTTGAATTGGAGCCTTCCACGGCAAAACTGGCACAAACCCACTATGAAATGGGGTATTTGCATTCTCCCTGTGGCTCAGGATCTGCAGCAGGGAAAGTCTGTCTGCAGCACACACAGGGACCATCCCACATGCCCCATAGTATGACTTTAAATCACCTGAAGCCATTCCAGATCTGACACGCAATTAGCAAGAAAGCAGCAACAGGAATTAGTACCAGAAGAGAAAGTTCTTGCATCTAGTATCTCTGTAGAATAAAACAACTTTGGCACAGATCCAGTCACACTTGAAACAAAGCCACTAATATTTGCTCCCTAAATCATTACAAATAAATGCATTATTTGAAGATGTTGCATTTCAGTGACATCCATTTTGTTCTCATGAGCTAGGAAATATGACTAGGACTGAAGAAATAATTTACAAGTCACATACTTGTTTCAATTTTGTCATTTTTTGGTTTAATTTCTGACATATTCATGAACACACTGCAAATGTCTTGAATTTGTTATTCATAATTATTTTAAAGCAATTTTACACACATGTTGTAGCTTAGACCCAATCAGTTTTCATGATGGCACTAGATGTTCAGTATTTACTAGACAGCTAAGTGAGTGCCCCATGTTTTTTCTGTTTTCTGGTGGAGAAGGACTTCTGGCATGACTACCTGAGAATATCTGAAATGATTCAATTTCTTCACATGTTTGTGCATATGGCTTTCAAATCCATTTTCTGAAAGCATTTGTGGCAGTGAGACCTGATAACTTGCACATTCCCAGAAGGTGAGAACATAAGCAAAGCAAATTAAAGTAAAAAATGAATAAATAAGTACAGAAGAAAGTTTGCATTTATTTGCCACCTCTTTAGTCTGAGTGCCTCTAACAGGAATATGAGAGATGCAACACAGTACCAGTTTAAAAACTTTCCTTCCTGTGCATTTGACAACATGTTTGTGTTTTGTCGATGTGTGGTGTTTTCCACCTTTCTTTCTTTTTGCTTCCTGTTGTATCTGAGAGGAAAACTCAGCCATTGAAACATCCACCAGGACCCTTGATGGGCTCATGGAAACTTTTTTTGCCTCTACTCAGGTGTGATTAAAAAGATCAATACTAGCACAGCACAGGTGCCCTGTATGCTGCAGATCTGCTGACTCAAGGAGCCTCTTTTTGAGATCATAGCTCATCCCAAATTTGCCAGTCACCACAAAGGGCACATTGACTTAGAGCCCAGCTGGGAAAGCCCTTCACCTGCTGAGTTCTGGCAAACATTTCAGGTATGACCAGGTAAAACACAGCTACTGCAATATGCACGCAGTGAGAGGTAACACTCCTTGAGTTCAAAGGAGTCCCCAAACCATGGCTGTGCTCAACAGTGCCAGAACACCAGCAATGCCCTACATGTTTCAATTACAAACTGTCACACCTGAGAGGTGAATGCAAAGCCTGTGTCATGCATAGCACAAGAAGTTAGATTATCTGTACATGTGGACTGGCAAACCTTTGCTGACTAAAATGTACCTCAGTAAGAAGCTGACCTGGTGCTCCCAAAGCCTGCTGTTGTGAGCTGCCTACAGACTACAGCAATCAAGCCATGGCAATCCAGAGGCATCTGTGCACAGAAATTAAGACCGGGAATTGCAGAGAAGCTCAGTAGCAGGCTCTGACTCCCAAAGTAAGAGAGCCACACAGAAAATGGGAGCTCATGGCTAATGCTGCTCAACTAGATAGATGTTTCCTCAGAGCTAGAGGTCTTCTCTGTTCATGAAGCCACAAAACAGCATCATTGCTCAAAAAGTGTACATCTTTCCCTCCAACACTCATCAGTCTGTGCAAACATCAGGATATTGATATTGTAGGGGATCAGGACAGGCTAGAAAGAGAGGAAAAATACAACTACCCTGCCCACCTACTGAAAAAATCCACATGGTTCTGTCTACTGCTTTGCTGTCACTACCATCCTCAGTTACTCAACTTTCACAGACACTGCCTGCTCAGCAGGACATGGGAAACAGGAGCACCTCCAAGCCTCACCTTCTAAAACAACTCCTAGCTCTGGGTTTAACCCAAGGAAAGCAAGTTCTGCCTAGGTGAAAGAGAAATACCCAAAAATGGGAGTTGCCAAGGTCAGCCATGATTAAACACTACCTATGGTGGAAAAGCATAGGCTGCCACAAGAAGACAGCATCTCCACCAGCCACCTTCTTTTCTTGCATCCCCAGGATGGGGAAGTGATCACTGGGCTTCCCATTTCCCTGGTATCAAGTCAGCCTCACTTGAGCTGAGAATGCCACGCACTGTGTATACACGAACACTCCTAGAGGCACAAAAAAGTCAGGAGACAATGGCTGTGGTTTTGGAGTACCTGACTTTTGCAGGTCAGTTACAGTAAAATTATCTATTTTTTAGGAGTCCGATTATCACTGGAAGTCCAGTGAGTTCAACCCTCCCAATAACACTCTTCTCCAGATGCATATATTTTGGCAATGCTAAAGATGTGTTGTTATAGGGAGGGTGTTAAAAAAAAGAAGTGGCCTTCACAAAGCTGAGGTCAAGCTATGTTGGCACTTTGTCAAAATCAGTGGTGTAGCCAAGAGTTTTTAATGAGTCTGGAATGCATTACCTCATTTGTCATACCTGGATCACTTACTCATGCTGAGCCCAAAATAACCTTGGACCTTGTTGGCTGCTCAACAAACCATGTAAGTAAACAGTACTGTACTCATGCCTAAAACATGTACCTTTAATTGCTTTCTCCACATTTCTTACTCTAAAGCACATCTAAGCAATTGTGATGCTCATGATCAAAGTTCTTGCCTTTTCAAGCCTCTCTGACCTGCGTAACTATTTTCTGATAGGATTTTTGATTCTGGCTTGCTGATACACCAGTTTCACAGAAACACTTCAAAAGTAGGAGGAAAAAACCCTAAAAAAAAAAAAAAGAGAAAGAGAAAAAGAAATAAAAAAGGAAAAGAAGACCAATGCTGTATTTTGCTGAGGAATGTACCGGGATAGCTGCTCAGCATTGCTAATGCACTTACAACTTGCAGTGCCAACCAGATTCTGGCTGCCTGTTGTTTTCTGTGACCATATTTCTGTCCTGTAGAAAGCTGAAGGAAGAACAACAGCATTTTTGCCAAATGCAAAAATCAACTGAGCTTGTACAAGTGTCCAGGGCCATCAGCAAAGAAGGGCCATCAGAAGATCCTGGGTCTACATTTAGGGTGGGCTCACAGTGTCAGGTGGGCTCTTAACATGGACATGGGAGTGTACCAGAGGGAAGTAATCACAAACCAGGATTAAGGTGGAGCAATGGAAGTTGCAAGGAATTAATAAACAGGGATGTGTTGTGGCGCTGGGTTCAGAAGAGACAGAGCTGCAGCACACCAGCTAAATGTACCAACAATCCCTCCTCCCTGAAGGACACCTTGCAGAACGTCTCCTCACAGAAACCTTTTGCACTGTGCCAGTCCTTCATATGCCTCCCAGTTTTCACACACGTGCACAAAAGCTGTGATACCAGAATCCTTGGCCCTAAGCTGCGAAACTATCAATAAATACAGAACAGACTAGGAGACCTTCCCTCTTAGGCAGGGGGAGATGGCAGGATGTGTCAGATCACAAAGTTATTCATGATACAGGTACCAAACAGAAGCTGAAGGTGGCATACGGAGGTGCCTGGCCATCAAAGTCAGCGTGAGAAGAGTGATCCCAGATCTCCACAGAAACCATGAACTGACCATGCCTGCTAGCAGGTGGCAAGTAGCTGGTTGCTGAGGACATCCCTAAAGCAGCCTGGCAAAAGTTAGCTCTTGGCTGAAAATCACAGTTACACGTTGCACCTTTTAAAATGTAATGAATAGAAAGTTAACAGGTTTAATGGCTTTAACACTTACCCCTCTAGGGGGCTTCTGGCATTCTGCAATATCTGAAAGTTAAGAAAAGCATATTGCTATATTTAAGCACCGTCTCAAAAACTGTTCAAAGGTTAGTTAATCTCACATACTTTCTGGAGTCCCAGCTGCTTCCTTGATTTCCTCATCACCTCCATCTCTTTATTTTCTCTCCTTCACCTCATTCCCTTTTCTGCATTCTGAGTTCAGGATCTTAAATTTCATTTATTTTCCTTTCACCCCTCAAAGTTTATTTAAAAACTTTTGCCTCCTGGAAACAGGGTCTGAGAAGGAGGGCCTGGGGCATTTATCACCCAGGCTTGCTGAGCCGGGCTGGTGAAGAGAGCAAGTTGTAACCAACCTAATATCGCATCAAAGTGTCAGAAATTAAAGTGGCTGTAAAATAAAGCAGAGGGTCAGACTACGCTAAAAAAACCCAGAGCTTTGTTTAGAAAACAGCAGAATCAACTGAATTTGGAGAAGCTCTCAACAGGATCCTTCCTAAGTGCACCTATGGAAGTTAGCAATGAGCACCCACCAACAAGCCAAGCTCTCATCGAGCTGTGGAGGTCAAACAGCCTCTCTGCAAACACGTACCTCCTGCTCACTCAAGCTGCCCATAAAACAACTTGAATATTAAGATTACTTTTGCTACTCTTTTTCTAAATGCAAACACTTGTTTATTCCGTTCTTTGTAACTGAACATGCCAGACCTGACCTGGAAACCCCAGAGCACAGCAGCAAACAACCTTGCAGGGAGCATTAAGGAACCATGCTGCTTCCTAACCCACACGGAGAAAGAGCGGGCTTGTGCAGCCATTTCTGAAAGTTTTGTTTTGGAAATGAGATATCCCATGCTCCATGTGGGGAAAATCAATTTGCTACCTCTCTAAGGAAAACATTCCTCATTTGGAAATAAGTGAAACAGACACTTCCTTGTGTGGATTAATGTGGAGACATATGACTTGCTGCAGACTGTTGTTTTGACCCCCCTCCTGACCAGACAATCTCGGAAAAAAAGCAAAATGGTAGTATTTTTCATGGATTACAGTGCAGACTAGCATTGCTTTTAATAGAAAAGTCAGAGGAACTACAAATATCAGGTTGGCAAATTTTGCCAAAACCTGAATGTTTCTTTTTTCCATGGAAGACAGGGACAAGATTCAGGATGAGGCTTGAGTTTCTTTTTCTTCATTTCAGCATGGTTGGAAATTAAGATTTTTTCTTGACTTGGGCTTCATTATATCCTGCTGACTAATGTGGGTTTTAAGAAAATGGAAAAAAGGGGTTTTTGGCTGGTTTTTTTTTTTATTTTTATTTTCTGGACAAAATCTATGCATATGTTGGAAATCATGAAGTGCAGTAAATTGAAAAGGGAAGCTGAAGACTTCACAGAAAAATCTATGCTTGACAAATATGTGATATTCAAGTAGACCTTAGAGCAAATGAGAATAATAATAATAATAATAAAAAAATCCAGTGTAGGCCTATTACTGGCTACAGATGACAGGATTGTTACTAATGATTCAAAAAGAGGCAGAGGTGTTTGGTAAATATTTGTTCCATATTTGCAAAGAAGCCAGACGATATGCTTGCAAAAGAATATAATTAAAGCCAGTCAATTGACTTGGTTTTACAGAAACCAGATCTTAAAACAACAGAAAAGAAAAACAAACAAAGCACCTTATTTTACACTTTGAAACTACAAGCTTGGTTAGAGAAACTAGCTGCATGCATGGACCTTACCTGCATTCAGTAAGATAGCTGATTTAATACTAAGTAACTCTTTGATTAAAAAACCAGCACTATGTAATTTTATTCAAGCATATATTGAATGGATTAAGAGCTGGCTAAATGATAGAGCTAAAAGCAGGCATCAGTGGGGAATTTCTATCAAATGAAAAGACTTCTGGTGGGATTCCGCAGGGGTTGCTCCTGGCCTTGCTAGTATTACAAATTTTCATCAGTGAAAGAAATATAAAGTCCCTGACAGTAACATTCACACTGACACAAGGACTGGCACAATGCTATGACTGACTCATACAAATGAGTAATCAGAAGGAAAAACGGACCAGGAAAACACAGTTGCTCCTCAATATAGCTCCAGCATGAAACCTGCAAGCAAGGATTACAGGTCCCACTGACCAAGCCAAGGGCGACACTTCACAGTGGAAATTCAACATACCCTGATGGGAAGATGCCATGGCCAACAGGATGTCTGTCTTCAAGGAGGTCTGGATAACTCAAGCTGTGCTGAGTTTGAGCAAAAATGACTGAGAAGTGACTTCACTCGGTAATATGAGTGCCTCAAAGGTGAGAAAAAGCTGGCACTCAGAAGCGAGCAGGCATAACCAGGCGTGCCTAGGCACTGCAGTCCCATACATGATCTCATGCCAGAATGTGGAGGCATGTGCCTGACCAGCTTTCTCAAGACCTTTCAGGAAACGCCTGAGCCAGACACGAAGTGGTGTGCACAGTGCAGGAAGAAACACATGCAATGTGAGGGTCCTGAGGGCCAAGATACCGGAGTGGGTCTGAGTGTCCCGCCTCAGGCGTGGTGAGGGCTGGGTCCGTGTTACTGCCAGGAGAGCCCGGCCGCTGCGGGAGGCTCAGCAGCCTGGCTGGATGCACAGAGCAGGCGTCCAGCTGTCTGGCTGTGCTCCTCACTCAAACAGCTGTTTCCCTTCTCCTTCAGAAAAAAGGTGGTGAACTGGATGAAAGCATTTGCCAGCAATTTTGGCTGATGAGCCACTGCTTGGGGTTCATACCAGATTAGATGACTCAGTGGTTCTTCTGGTGAGAAACTGCATGAGTATAGGATCAAACACAGTGAAGTACTGAGCTATGCAGGACAAGGAACATGAAGAGCTGTAGCCTTGATTCAGCAAAGTACATGCCTAACTTGTAAAGACCCGGAGCATGGAAAGACCTCTGATGACCTCACTGGGGCTACTCACATCTTTGAGGCTGAGCCTGTGTTAAGCACCGAGCACAACCAAGCCAGCATGGCTCCCTCTGTCACTAGTGGGAAAGAAGCATTCAAGCCCTGAACAAAGAAATCGTCCTATCTCATCATGAAACACCATGTGCTTGGGCAGCATCAGAGGATCAGACATGGGTTCATCAGGTTTCCTTTTCCCTCAGAAATCTGCAGTCAGCCTCTAGCCTTGAAGCCCTTCATCCCCAAAGGTCACCTCCTAGGAAGCTGCACCCGGCAGACAGGGGCTTTAGTTTCTGTAGGAGGGTCACAGCAATGCTCAAGAAGTGCAGGTCTGACTTCTCAGAATGGTCTGGGTTAAAAAAAAAAAAAAAAAAAA
>VXBX01001360.1:51932-119640 GCA_013400415.1 Scytalopus superciliaris
AGAAAACAAGCAAAGAAAGGAAAGTGAATGGACTCTAAGAGATTATGTAATAGCCAAGACAAAAGCAGTGCAAGCAGGGCAGCAAGAAGTAAAAATGCACAGCAAACCCATGGAAGTCAGCCTGTCTGATCAAAACTCATCAGAACACTCAAGGTAGACTTCCCATTAGAGGGCTTTGGAAAATAAAAGGCAAATCTTAAGGCGACTTTCCTAGCAATGTTTCTTTTTCTCTCCAGTAAAAGCCAGCGTTTGTGTAATTGCTGTCTAGCAGAGTCAGCAGTACCCAATGGAGACGTGACCTACATACCTCGGAAATACAATAGATACGTAACCAGTCGTATCCACGCAGATAGACAGATGAGATGGGCTAATTGACTGATGGACATTGTGCATGAATATAAACAGGCAGAAATTCATGCCAGAAGGATAAAATGGACAGCTTTCCAAGACCTTGCTTTTGGGAATGACAAGGGCAGGTAGGAAGCAATGATCATCGAGTTGTGCACAATGTGAAAATGACAAATAAATTATTTAAATAATCTCTTGCATTTCTGATTTGTAACTGATTATATAAGAAATTTTTTTTGTGTGTAAGAATATTATAATTTTCTTTCCTTTCTTTTTTCCTTTGCACTTGATCATTGCACTGTGAAGTAATCAAAATTTGTTAGGATAATCAACCTGCATGAAGATATTAGTAAAGTGACAAGCAGAAACTACAGAGTAAGCTCCCCCCTTTGATGCCTACATTCAGCTGCCACCACAATGAGGACTACACAAGGCATTATGTGGAGGCAGGAGCAGCAGCCACAGGCTAAGCTCTGCTTCATTCACATCTCTGGGTCATCACCAACTTCACCAGCAGCAGTTCGCTCTCCAGGCCCCCCCATCACAGTGCACACAGGAATAGTTCAGAGGTTCAGGAATAACTCTGCTTCTGCAGACAGCTTGGAACAAAGCCTCTGCACCCTGGGAGCCCTGTGCACACCTGACACGGGGCTTTAATGCTGGGCTGCAGAGGTGACGCTGCCCAGCACTGCTGAGCACAGGAGGGATCTGCACTTTGCCACCAGAAAAAACACAGTGGTGGAACTCTGGTAATTTTGTCAGGCTGTGTATGAGTAGAAAGGGAGTTTGTGTAACTCTCAAAACACACAAAAACTGCTGGTTTTAAAGCCCTGATTGTAAGATCATGTGCCCATCTTAAATGAGTGCAAACCCCATGGACTCAGTGTAATCATCCCAAACATCAACACAAACAAAACTGAGTCCATCTCTGCATTACAGCCCCAGTAAATCTCTAGCACTCAGAAAAATCCAAATAAAACTGAGCTGTACCCATAAATTTATCTGAGAAGGGCAGGGTTTAAACTAAATATGCAGTCGGTTGTGCAATATTCTTTCGTAGTCAATACTAGTTCTTAGGAAATTATCTGAGTGAATTAAGTGGAGGACTATTAAACAATTTACACACTTCCTTGTGTTTCAGATGTCTAATTATAGCCGTGTTTGTCTCTCCCCGCAGAACTGTTGTATACCACATGGTATGCATATTTCAGCATCCAGCATTATTAACTCATGACCGACTGTCAGTTGATCATTATCTAACACATGGGGTCTGCAAAAAAAGCCTTATTTGGGCAAAAGCAGGCTTCGGACCCGCTCCCGCTGCATTTTCCCCCAGAAGAACTTCAGTCGTATTATTATTTGCTGTCAGTGGAAACTCCGAGGTTACATATGTGAAATCTGCAGACAGGAAAATAAATCCTCCCCGAGTTTAAACACTTAGTTGATATTAAAACCATCTCCAGCTTGGCTGGTTTTAAGCAAACTCTCAGTTGCCCTCTAGTGTCCCCCTGCTGCCACGCCAGGCAGCCTGCCCGCCGCAGCCAAGGTCACACAGTTTAACCTGATTTCATGCCCTGAGATTTACTATTCGTGTTAATATTTTGTACAAAACGGTGAGGAGGGGTGCTTTTCCCTCTTGGAAATTTCAGGGCTCAGGCCCCTGGAAGCCCAGAGCTTGCATAATGTTTACAGCTGTAATTGCGGCGCGTGACACGCGGGTTTTATGAGCGAGAATCTCTGAAATCACTCTGCGCACTGCACTCCATAAAGTTCATTCATAACTAAAAATAGACTAATGTACAAACTGATTTAGCATTATACTGAAGCGAAGGAACATAGGGAGTCTGCAGAATTCCCTAATATGGAAGAGAAGCTGAGTTTTCAAAAGCAGGAGTTTATTTGTTTCTGAAAATGGACAACATATGTAAAAGATTTAATATACGGAACCAGGTGTATATATAGCCTAGATCTTCATATGTGCCCATTTTCATTCTATATAAAGACTTTATACAGCCTGAAACTATATATTTAATAATAGATTACTAAATTAAGTCTGCACAATCACTTCATAAAAAAAAATCATTTCAATTTAAAATACAGCTGTAGGGGTTTGGACAATTTCCTGCATAATAGAGGCCCATCCCTGAAATGTAAATAACACTGGTATTAAAACAAGTCAATCAGGCACATCAGGAAAAAAAAAAAAGGTACATGAAAACAAATGCATTTTCCAGCCCATCCTAAGTAAGGATGCCAAACCTTTATTATATTTGAATGCTGCTTTGATAAATCACTACTGCTTCAGCCGGCTATTTTTTTTTCCCAAATGTCCTGTCCTTCCTAAGAGAAATCCAGGGCTGATTAAGTCCTAGCATTTTGAACACAACAAACCATCAGGGTTTTGCAATAAGAATTATTCACTGCCTTCCTGTGTACCGTCAGCATTCTTAAAATACTGTTACTATAAAATTAAACAGCATGCTCTTCAGAAATGCATGACGTTGCCTGCCCTGTTTTTTTAACTGTAATTGTGCAATTTTAAAATTCTCTTCTTTCTCAATACCTTCTCCCCAAACAAATACCTTTGATAGTTATAAGGTTACAAAAACAGGTTTGGACTTCTTTTCTTTAAACTTACAGGCTACCTGTAATATTATTGACGGATTACACTGTAAAAATGACAAACATTACTTTATTTGGTATATATCCTAAGTTAATTATAAGACCTTTGCTTCTTAATTTGACAAGACTGAAATATCACAAGAAGTACATATGGCAATTCAGAAAATATAATCAGGGAAAAGGCAAAATGAACATTTCAGAAGACAAATGATTTGATTTGCATAAGCAGATATTTGCAAGGCTCCGCCTTTCTCTGCCGCCTGAACAGCACTTTCCAGTTGCTCTTGCTCTCACAAGAGTAGTAATTCTCACAAGCACAGTAACTGCACTTTCTACCCCTAAGTGTTGCCCCCACTGGTAAGAGCAGGCTTCTGCCAGCAGCAGGCGGGGATGCTGTGGGACACTGAAGGGTGACATGGTGCACCTGGGCCAGGAAGCAGCAGGGAGGTGCCAGGACTGCCAATGCAGGGATCCTGATCCAGTGGCTCCAGCCACACATGCTGCCCCACTATTCGGGGTACGGCTGTGCCTCAGCTTCAACCTGAGCCAGGGCCCCCAAATACTGAAATTACTACTGAAGTAATAAAAAGAGTACTACAGTCCTCTTTGACAGGGTTTGGTCAGGGCTGCACTATTTGCTCTACACTCCTAGTTCCTGAACCCCATCTCTCAAGCTATAGGAAGCCTATAGGGTTTCCAATCCTGGCTCCCCAGCCAGGGGGACATAACAAGCCAAGCAGTGGTGGCAGGAGCTGGGGAGTAACTTTAATACTGACCTGTAAAAGGCAACTGCAATAGGGACACAACTGGCCACTGTGCCCAGCATCACCTGGCTGTGTTGTGGCGCACCCATCCCAAATCTGTATCTCAGGGACAGGGTGGGAACTCTGGCAAGCCACTGTCCCCTCTGCCTGCAGACTGGGCTCTTGGGCAGTGCCTTCTGCAGAATACCTGATGGTGTGCTCTGTGGGCTTAGGCTGCTGGATGACTGTGGTAGGTTCAGAAATCTCAAAAACTTCTTTCCTTTAGTTCATGAAATACGCAAAATTCTATTGACTAATCTCAGTAAGTCCCCTTTCTCCTGACAGCATTTGGAAGGGCGCTGGCACTGCACAGGAATCCTCATCCTCATTTCCAATAAAGAGATTGCTCCACTCCCAGACTGACCCATTCTGCCTGCTGACAGATTTAAGTTTTTCCTAGAAGCCTCCCCATCAGCCATGACCTGTGGTTGCTTTGTTTAGAAAACGTGACAAAGTGAAATGAGCGGCCAAACCTTCTGTATATCTAATTTCAAACAGATAAAAGTAGCACCAAGACAAATCATCACCTCTCCTGGATTTCCAAGTATACTATTAAGTAGACTTGGACTTCATCTAAGGTGAATATGAAGATTCATTGTCCCAAGAGATAAATATTGACTGAGGAAAAGCAAAGGTCAAATTGGTCAATATTTACTCAAGAAACTCTAAATCTTGATGCAGTGTAACACTCTGAATGTCTTCATCAGCTGCCTCTGAAGATCTTTTCATTATGACTAAGGATTTCAAAAGTATAATCTCCCCTCTAAAATTATTTTTTAAAAATAGAAACTCAAACACACCTACTGCAAATAGGAAGCTTTCTGTTGCCAATGGCCTCAGCAGGAGGAGATCAGTTGATTGCAAATGCTTTTTGCCCAGTCTGCATGCCAAAACTTGGTAGCCCTGAACTCTGAAGATGAGAACAATAAAAACTTTCTGACTCATCACATGACAGTATTTCGGAGTACCATAAACAGGAATTTCTTCTTTGTTAAGGATTAATGCAGTCTCTTCTTCCTCTGTCTCAAATCTCTGTAAATTAAGACTGTAATTTTATCTCTGGCTGCTATTTCACATAAGGATTTACCCTGAGACAATGACAATCAAGAGCTATAGTCCTATTATTTACTGTGGCAAGGATATTAGTCCTATTATTTATCTAAGGTTTCAAGCTTACTGCCTGGTCTCTGAAGCTCTTCTGCTATGCTATTTTTGTCTGAAGCCACTGCACTATGGACTCTTTTCCACAGAACAGCACTGTTGAAAGCAAAAATCCTAGGAAATTTTTACAAGCTGATTTTTCTGAAGATGCATCATGAAGGAAGACACTTGAATCCTTTGGAGTTTCAATGAAGTTATTTGCAGAATTCCCCTTTTCACCTTCACACAGCAACTCCATCATTGGGAAGGTACCAACACTCCTACTCTAATGTTCATTCAAACAGTTCAGCATGGCTGGTGAACTCTCATTTCTAACCTTCGTCTTCACTAAACAGTCAAACGTAGCAGATTTGTTGCAATCACCATGGAGATCAGCTGGTTTCAAATTAAGCACAAACTGTTTGTTTCCTTTGCTATTTTTATTGTGTTTTGAGTCTATTATGCTCCTCCCATCCTGTTCTTTCTTTATCTTATTGGCAAATAAGAAAATCTTGCTTTACTGGGAAGACAAATCCCAGACAGAACCACTCCTTAACTCAGTGGGGGACGGTGATGGTCCCCCCTTCTCAACTGCCTTCCCTCACTGGCTGGTAACCAGTAAGGCTGCATGAGGTCACACTCCACTGATGGGATGACACAGAACATCCAAACAAACTGAGCCCCTGCTAGCTGGAAGAGAAATGCGAGCTTTGATTTGTGCAATTTCATAGCCAGGCCTACTAGGAATGGAAGAAATAATTTATTCACCACAAAAGGGACTAACAGGCAGCCTTTGGTCTCACATCTCCAACGGCATGAATGAATCACCAAGGGCTGCCATGGGGGAAATGGCATCACCCTGGTGTAGCAAACAGGAACCAGGATGGGGATGGGACCATGTGGAGGGGAGGCAAAAGGTGAGGAACTGAAGAATTGGAGGACTGAAGCAATAGGTAGTAGGGGAATCCAGACTTCTGTGCTGTTTGGATGACACGCAGAAAGCAAATAAATCCAGCACCCCAAAGGCAGGGGCGAGTGTCACTCTTCCACCAAGGGACACCTGGACTCGTGCAGCCAGTGGCTACTGAGCAGCGTCTCACCACGGGAAGGCTGTCCTGCCCCACTGAAAGCATGGAGGAGTTGTTAATTGACTCCCAAAGATGTGAAGTCTCTAACAGAAGTTCCTTTGGAGGCGCAGAAAAAGACACAAGGACCGATAGTGCTGAATGTAGGTTTCCCACAGCCCAAGTCAATGGGCTCCCTGTGCCAAAAATGCAGCAGGCTGGGATCTGACAGTCCCAAAGCTGCATATGCCAAATGCAAGCCTTTCCCACAGTCCTGTGACAGGTACGCCGTTGCCTTTAAAACAGCATCAAGTCTCCACTAGAACATGCCTCTGCTTCTGGAATCATATGCAATCCATAATGTGGAACTTAAGTTTAAATTCAAAGACCAATTAAAAAAAACATAAAATCAATGAGATGCTTTTATGAAAGAGAAGATTGATCTGCAGTTTAAAACTTCCAGTAATGTAATATTTTAGGACTTTAATAAATAATGCTTTTATCTTGATTGCAAAATAATACCCTGCCATGAAAACACAGAGCAGAGGTAGGAAACTGTTCAACAAGAATTAAAATGTCACACTTTGCACAGAATGGAGCATTACAATTATTGGTGAAACACATTTTTCAAACTTGTTAACACAAAATTAACAATTACATACATCACTTAATTCTATAAGTGCACATCTCTCAAAGTACCCATTAGCCAACCATGCCTAGTTCAGTTTTAATATACATGCAGGCTTTGCAGCACAGAGGGGATGTAACTATGTGAGTGCTGGCACAGTAAACCCTGAAATGGCAAGTGCTATTAAATTGAGATGCAATCACGTTGAAAGGGAAACATTAACAAACAGCAGACAATTGAGAAGAAAATACAGGGCGCTTGTGTTCTAATACATGTGCTTCAAAACCTTATATAACTATTCATTGTCTAGTTCATCTGGCCAGGGGCCCAGTTTGCTCTGTGCTATGCTATACTAATTTTATAATAATAAACTGTTACACAAGCTTTATGCAGTCATGCATATGAAGAAATTGTGGAAGACATTAAATTTGATTATCTTTCTAGCAAAGACACCATCTTGAAATTAAACATAGCCTGGCAAAAGTTTAAAAAAGAAAAAAAAAAGAAAAAAAGAAAACAAATGTGAGTACATGGATAAATCATTTAAAAAACCCAAACAAACCCAAACAAAAACCCCCAATCCTTTCAAAAAAGCTCTTTCCTCCCCTGACTATCACCTTCACATTATGCATGACAGATGAATACCACTAATCCCGTAATACAATGCAAGAATCTGCATGTTCTGGACTATGCCAGTTAGAAGACAATCAGTAATTTTTAGAAATGCATGCTTTTTTTTAAATACACCTTCTTTTCGTAAAAACAAAGCAAAATGGTTTACAAAGCCAAAAGGAATGCATGAAATAGCTGGGGTTTAAAACCCCTTTATGTTATTTGTTGCTTTAGCATGAACCAACATGAACCACCACTGAGATGCCTTAGTTAAGATTTATCTGTACCACAAAGTATCTGTAGGAAAGCAGTTGGAAAACGTGGGGATGAGAGAGATAGGGCAAAAAAACATATACAGTACAAACCAGATGCAAGCCAGAAAAGTAATTTCATATTCCACATTTGTCTATGGAATTGTCTGAGAATTTTCTGCTGAACATTATTTCCAGGTTTATCACAGCAGTTCAAAACTGGCTATATTTAGTCACTGACCAGTGCCAGAAAGCACTACTAGACTATAGGATCATGGCATATTTTAAGTTTGATATCTCATCAACCATCAAGGCCAGAAATAAATGCCTGTTATAATCAGAAAGAGTAAAAGCCTCAGACCTCCAAGATACATAAGGGATTTTTTTCAGCTAAGTCATGAGATACTGACCTCAAAAATTGCATTATTCTGATTACCATTGTGTGTCTGATACTTCTCGACCACCTCCTACATACTTTGATTTCAACATTTTAACATCTAATCTAAAAAATCCCACTAAAGCTAGTGAACCAGTGTTTTATGTGGGGCCCCTGAGGCACTTCCATATGCAAATACCACCACCACATACCAAAAGCAGAGTCGGCAGTCAAGTGGCACTGAAGTCGATGGGTATAAAAGCAAACCCCAAAAAGCTTTAATGCCAGATTCTGATCTAAATCACATCACTGTCAATCCAAAGTAATTGACTCCTATGGATTTACATGAGTGGAAAGGAGATCCTAATCTTGTTCTTAACCTTTATCTTTGAAGTAGAGATGATCATAAATCCGGTTTTTCTATCCAACAGGAGAGTGTCAGATCATAACTTCCCTCAAATCGGGACAGGCAGTCAAAAATTTTCTAAGCAACCCTAACAGGCAACTATCAGACTCTTTAATTTTAGCATGTCTCATGAAAAGAAACCAACTGAATATATTTATACAGATTAAAACTCTTGTCTCAAATGATTTTGACATGACAGTGCATCCCACTGAACGGTGGGTCCCAAAGCCCTGTGCTCCAACACCAAGCACGGAGCTCCATGAGCTGCTGCAGTGGTACAGCCACTGGTGAGACTGTGGAGCAGCACCAAACCTCATCCAGAGAAAGGGAAAGGCACAGGGACATGGCCATGCTAGCTCTGCTGTGACAGAGTTGGCTCCGACACCATAAAATTCAGCCTTTCCAGTCCTAAACCAAGCATTTTGTTTCCACCTTTCTGATGAAAAAAACTCCAAACAGGCATATAGTGGCGGTGGGTTGTTACTGTGGAAAAGATTTCCATTCCATTCATTAGCATCTTCCAGTGCTAAAAAAGGCATCAAGAATTTAACTCAGTAGAGTGAGAAAACCTCCTGCGAGGTAAAAGTTTTGCTAGAATTAAAATGCAAAATGAGAAGTGGGAACCAGGTGGCAATGCAAGAGAAGGGCTGGAAGCAAGCCCTGTGCAAGGGGTTTTCCTGGAGCTTAGATCCATGACCAAACGCTTCTACCAAAGGAAGCAGGAACCTCACTCATTCTCTAGCTGCAGATGGAATATAAGACAAGGTGGCAAAACTTTCCTCAGCCATGAGGGAGTGTTTGTTGACCTTCTATAATTTACTTTAACCACCGTTCATCGTTTTGGTCTAGGTTTCTGAAACTGCAAAAGCCCAACCAACTGCAGCCTCCTGCAAGCACTTCTGGCTGCACGACCCGTCTCATCTCTGCATGTGACTGATGTGCCAGTTGGAGCTCATTTTTGCTACTTTGGGACCGTTCGATTTTTGTGGATCTACGTGCCTGGACCCAGCGCAGCCCTGACGCCTCCTCCAGCTCACCTGAAATGGGAGCTGATGTTACTGCTCATTCATCTCAGCTTCCTTTGCTCTCCCGAATATTTCTGATGGTTGCTAGGCAACTATTGTTGAATACATGCATGAGGCATTAATTGTCTGAGCACTTTAAAAGAGGAAAATTCTTTAAAACTGAGGACATTGCCATACCAAAAATAGGATATTTCCTTTATGAAGGGCAACACTCGTGGCTGGGAATGTTGATGGCTGCAGTATGTCAGAGGCTAGATGAGTCACCCAGATTACTCACATGCAGCACAGCACAAAAGCAGCATCTTAGGAGACCTGACTTTATTATAAAGTTTTATTTTAATTTAAGTATTTCAGATCTACTTTTATCTTTCGACTGCTGTCTTTGGGATATCATGGTCCACATTTTAATGAAATTAATGGTGTTGGATCCAGCTGCTGTTACAGTGTTAGAACATACCGAGTGTATCAATTCACTGCCTCCTAAACCCAACATGGCACCAGCAAGGACTCCTCTTCGCTACACTTCAAAGAGACACTGTAGTCTCACTGCTGATCCTAAGTGCTCTGTGCTCCTTAGCCATAAATGCGGATTTCATTTTATAGGGTCTTTTTTTTTCCAAAATACATTCCAATGTCATGATCAAGCTCTAAAGACAGTAAACACAGACTTCCATAAATTGACTTAAACTTCTAAACTAAGTAACTGCAAGGATTTGCAGCTAGGTAATTTTTAGGGGGGTTTTGTTTTATAACAAACCCATCTCTACCATAACTAAACATTCACAATGTACATGCATTCATCTTAATTACAGGCTGCGCCTTTCAAAACAAGCAGCACCAAAAACCCCTGAAGAACCATAATTTTTTGGTAAATCAAACGATTATGGTTCGTTGCAAAATCGGGATGCTATAAAAGAATGAGGGCAACTATGCTGCTAATTTTGAACCTGGTATTCTGAGCTAAGAGCTGCTCTCAAAACCCCGGGAATAACCCTTTCCATTTTTCAGACTTGTGCTCTACCTCTGTGAAAGTAAGTAATAGGACACAGGCCCAACTCAGCAAAGTTCAGCTGAGGTTTGTAAAACTTGAAGATGAAGAGACTTATTTAAGCAACGAAGTGAGAAGTAGAATCATCAACAACTACTTAAAGTAAGAGTGCCACCCCGAACCAAAGAGCTGTTTTTCACTGGGAGTTTAACTTCTACTAGAGTTGCAAATCCAGAGTGAAACACAGGAGGGAGATGACAGAGCTGGAAGGTCGCACAGTACCTCTCTGCTGAAGCAGTGGCAGTGCCTGTGAATGTCACCCATGTTAGCAGGATGATCACCATTAGCCTTTTCACATATTCTCTTACCCTTTCTGTGGCCTGAAACTGCTGATTTCAAATAAATTCATTCTCTTCTACTATTCACTTGTTGCTAACATCTGCTTTTTAATTAACATGCTCTTTAAAGCTATTACACAAAAAGGTAAGGTGACTGGAGATATCTGTGAAGGACACCAGGGAAGACTCATGGAGTCAGTACTCTAAGTCTGTAGATGATCTTGCAGTGTGATGCCGCACATTTAAATGAGATGCTATTGAGTTAGATTTTCCATAATTCACTTGAGGACACTGCCTTTGCAAAAGTTACTGAAAATAGCCCAAAACGGACCTAAAATTCTTCCTGAGCTGATTTCCTCAACAGAGAACAGGCAAGGGACTGATCAGCCCCCAGAAACCAGAGCAGAGGAGCACACTGTCCAGTCAGGGCTCTGAGACGGGCAACTGTTCATGGTGGTAATGAGAGCAAAGAGGACATGGGGCATCAACCACCACCGTGTATCAGTGAAGACAGTCCTATTCAGTTCCTAACACACCAGCTTCCTCCCTACTCCTGTTCCTCAGTCTCCAGTCCACAGAGCAGATGCAAAGCTCTGCCTTGTCTAATTAAGAGTGCAAGCAAATTTTTTCAAGAGTTTGTTTTGTTGTATAATGGACACAAGATCCAGCACAGTGTAGCCTTTACTGGCCCAGATGCTACAAACTACATATATTAATACACTTACGGTTTTTAAGGCCAGAAGGAATTAGTGGGATGTCACACCTTGTTTACCTCCTACAGATACTGCCTATGTAACAGAGTGACTACTGGAAGAAGACTTCCTTGAGTAAGGATCATGTCTTTTGGAAATCAGTCTTGATTTACAGGATTCAAGTAATAAAGAACCTGTGCTATTCCTAGCTAAATCGCTCCCATAGTTAATTACCCCTCACTGCTAGATAATTGTGCCTTAGTTTCAGCATTAATTTATCTGCCTCCACTTTGAAACACAGGGTCCTGCTATGTGTCTGTCTTCCAAATTACAGAGACCTCTACTGTCACAGGTCTTCTCCTCATGGAAGTTCTAACAGACTGTGATTCTCAGTCTTGTCCTCTGTGCACTAAATGGATTGACATTCTTTAGTCTTTCACTTAAAAGCAGGTTTTCTGTACCAAGAGTTGCTTTCTGGGTCCTTCCTTAACCCTGTCCAGTACTTCAATACAATGTGCAAAGCACGGGCATCAGAATGGGGCACAAAGCTGAAAGTAGGGGAAAATCTCCCTAATAAACTATTCCTGCTCTTCCATGTTTCTCTGTAGCTCATAGCTCAGAATAATAAATTCAAGAATTAGTAGTGCAGTTACCCCATGAAATTGTATCATCCTTTTTGCAGAAAGCCATCATCATTTGACTGGCTTACCAAAAATGTTAGCTCTTAGTGGGTTGATAATGATTTCCTCTAGTGTTAGATGCAGCAGCAGTAACACCTCTCTATTTCTTCACTCTATTCCCCTGCTCATTAGTCTAAGAATCAGCTTTGCTCTCCTACCATAGTCTATTGGTTATCTATCACTACCTTCAAGTAATTTATGGCATTAAGATCAACACAGATGCCCTGAGGCACACAAAAATGCTTGTCTGATCACTAAAAGCCCAAGACACACCTGTATCTAATATCAAGGCTCAAACTTCAGCTGAAATATAAACTATCACTGCTTCACTTACCTTTGGCCAATATTGGACAATAAATCAATTAAAAAAACATAACAAAGTTGTAATTGCCAATGCTAAACCTAAAATAAAATAAAAAAAAATTGATGCTCTTCTTTTTTTTTTTTTCCAAATTTGCTTTAATTTCTGTACTTGTGCATAAAAACAAGGTCCTTGGAAGAATTTACCAGCACCCACTGGCTATCACTGGGAAGATGGATGTTCACACTGCAAGCAAAGCCTTGGTACATTCTCCAATGGGCACAAGCAAAAAGGGACTGTTGAGGTCTTCTAAGCTGTTTGTGTAAATGATAAATTAATTCCATATTGTCCATGATCTGTCTGATCAGGTTTATGAAGATGCTGGCAGGTAATTAGAACTTAGTCAAACAGCACTCAAGTCAATAGAGAGAAAAAGCCCCCCCCGGATTCCCCTGAACACCCTCACTTGATTTCAGAAAGAGAAAACTATAGCAAGAATTTTAATGACCTATTTTGCCTCTTTGGCAATTTGATTTAAAAGCAAATTCACAAAAACCCGGCCACGTGGAATTTAAATTCTGCAGAAGTCTCACCCACCAGCAATTACTACTGCAGTGTTTAAAATTTTAAAAGAAAACAAACCCAAACCTGAACAAAACACTATTTTCAATTAATTTTCTTACTCTGATTTCTCTTCACATTGCATCATCTCCCAATTACTGTGATTTTGCTGAGTGTGCCAGTTTCTTAAAGACACAGCTATAAAATGTATGGACTAATTGTTGAGCAGAACTGAAGAGCTATTAAAACTGCAATAGTACAGCACTTCCAGTGGTAGTCTATTATTTCTACATGATTGGTTTTGTACAGTCCAACTCATGCAGTAAAACTCTTAGATAAATTAACTCCTTCGTTTTGACATAAACATCAAAGGGAGAATTAAAGGAGAAAGAACATTATTTTCTGCTGCTATTTTAGACATACTGTTCATAACATCCATGCACGTTCCTGGAAAGTTACAAATTATTTGAATTGAGAAAGCCATTTGCTGTTTTATCAAGTCCGTAATACACAAAATTTGGCTCCAGAATTATCTCATTTTCCCATTTCATGTTTCCCTGTCATCTACATGGTAGAGCAGGTTTACAGAACTTTATAACTATAATATACAATTCAGTCATTTCTAAACAGCACTGTAAGAGTAAGTCTGAAATGTACACATTTTCAAGATTACTTAGTGAACACCAAACCCTTTCCCAGCTGTTTTGAATTTTGAATTTCCCAATAAATGAATAACATACTAAAAAAGCAAACAAGATCTGACATTATTTAGTCTAAGTTTCTAAAATGGCATAACATCTGTAGCTAAAAACAATTTTGAATAACTATATTTAACTAGAGCAGTATTCTATTATTCATAGCTCATTTTCCTTACAGACTAGGGGACTTAATGTGGTGTTCAAACAATTCAAACATTTCTTTTAATTGTTTAGTCCTTCCAACAGCCAAATTGCTGCAAAAAGGGGGAAAAAATGTTCACTCATATCTTTTATATATATTCATGTGACCAACCCATGATCTCAGTTAAGTGCCACAACTGTTCATTAACACACATCACAGCCCCCCAGCCAGCACTGCGAGCTTTGAAACCATGCCAGAAGCAGGGGCTCAACAAATGGCACTTTGACCTTTTCACTACTAACTTCAATCTTTATTAAAATCTCTAAGACGTCAGCCTTGTCTGTCTCTTTTACCATCTTTTATGGGCTCCTGAAATACCTAATATTCATTCATTAAACGGAAAAGTTTGTTACATTCTTACGTAATGATAGATTCCCCTTTCACATGCAATCGGATTGTGAAATGCCTTTGATTGAAAAAGGGAACGAAACACCCCCTCCCCCTGCCAAACAACTCTAAATTCAGATTGCTCACTCATTTCCAGGGAAATCAAGCATGCTGCCTAATATTAAAAAATCTCACGGCATCCAGGCAAGTTTAGCTCCATTTTATGTTCCCCTTATTAAATTTCACCTTAGCAACACACAAAATGCTCACCCTGCTCTTTGCTTGCTTTTTTAGTTTCATGTTTGCATCTTCACATCTTCACTCTGTGCATTTATGGGGGGACAGACACTGATTTTTTTTTGCCCAGCAGGGTTTCAGTTCTTTACAATAGAGTCACCAAAACCAGCAGTCCCGTGGAGAAAAATGCAACTACAGACAAATAGAGGCTTTGATCATATTTATAGTGCTCAAACACAAACTGGGGAGGGGGAAGAGAGAAAAGTCATGTCTTTTTTTTTTTTCCTACCATTAATTAAATAATTATGCATTAAGGAAAAAAAAACCATAAAAAGTTCACGTGAGTCATTTATGTGTTTTCATTCTTTGTGTAAACTTTCTGGCACACCCTATATGCTTCATTTCTTGCTTTAAATAAGTAAGCACTGGAAAATATGCACAGTATTTGGGACTAAGGGGAATGACACGTTAATTCGAAGTTTGCTTTGTTTGCGTTTTCCAAATTTGAAATGAAACTTCAAGGAAACCTAAAACTCATCTGCAACCTTTAATTTCCCCCCCCTCCACTCCCACTTCACCCACGGATTATCTAGAAGGTATAAACCACTCATTTAAGCAGCACAGTGAAGTATCATCATGAGGTGGCTTAGTTGCCTGGGATACTACTATCAGCCTGACCAGTGGGGAACCTGGGAAGCGTGAGCTCCAAAGGGGGAAAAGTAAACAAAGTAATGAGTAACAGTTACAGCTCCTTAAAATGTGTACATTAACCTGGTATTGGGAAACTATTTGCTTTTCAGAGGCAGCACCCTCTGATTGAAATAATGATAAATATTTTGGAAATTCCATCTGAAGCCAAAACGAAATTACCCAAGTGCGCTCCTGGAGAACAAAGCTTTTTAGTATACCTTCAAATGAATTCAGGTAAGTTTACAAATGGCCTGTACCTAAAAGACCATTAACTAAAATTACATTTGTTTTTATTGAAAGACAGCCTCAAGTGCTGACATGTAATATATGACATGTGATACATAATAATACTCTTAAACCAGTTCTGACATAATATCTCCCTAGGCATAATAACCACAAATGACTGCTTTAGTTAAGAACTAGCCAGAAGCAAAATAGATCCACGTAAAAGTAGCTTTAACCATAAATACCTCAACAATATTTTATGTCACTTTGTAAAAAAGTTAAAGGAGTCCCATAATAATTAACAACAAAAACTTCACGTTCTTTACTATTGTATGGTGGTTGTGAAAGGTTATTTCATAGTCCCGCAGATGCCAATGCTGTAAATTATGCAGGCACCAAGAAGCATTAAGGAGAAATAATAGCAATTTAAACTAAGGCTGACGTAATTCATGATAAACAGTCATTGGAAAATATTACAATGTTGTCTTTTTTGAGTGGGTTTAATCAGAAGAATGTGACCATATTCTGACATAAACCACTTCACTTTTCCATTGTACAGGAATGGGAATGGGGGCCCTTCCCTAGACACAAAGGTCTCTCCCCTGTTTGCTGCCACTACTGAGCCTTTGCACCTCAGGGATGCTGCTTGCCAGGCTTGGGATGCTGGTGGACTGAAAGTTCTGAGACAGCTCAAGAGTCTGGGCAGGCCTGTTGGTCCAAGGGAGGCACCAAAACCAGGGGAATAGATGGCTCCAGAAAAGAGAACATCTATGATGGTCATGGCTCATGTGTACAATGAATATGGTTTGGTTTACTTTTCTCTACAATGACAAACGATTTTGGGAGCTGAATTGTAAAACTAGTCTTCAAGTAGAAGTCTTATATAATAGGAATTAGCAACTTATGCCTACAATCATTTATGGAATGGACACCAATAAAACAGACGCGTGCGTAATAGATGACAAAACACACGTGATGAGTTATGTTTATCAGGCACAGAAGAGCAGCTCACTTGCAAACCCTTTGTTTGCTGGAACTACACATTGATTCTCTGCCAGACTCTGGTTGGTAAAACACGTAAACCTACAACACCATCACAGACTCACTAAGTTAAAAATTAAAAAGAAGCTCAAAGTGCCACACCCAGGCTCTGAGCTGTGCCATGAGCGCTCACAAGAGCGAGGGTATCTCACCTCCTGCCCTCTGAGAGCCCCAGAGCTGTCCCAGCACACACCATACTGGACACCCCATGGTTCCAGCCCTGATGCCTCCTCAAGCAGCGGGGTCATGGCCATATGCAGCACCTGGCCCTCCACTCAGCATCTGCTGCCTTCCTGAGGGCAGCAGGAACATGCCACCCAAATAAAATCAGTGTCCTCCTAAAGGAGTTTCGATTATAAAGTGAAAAATAATCCATCTTAATATTTGTCCTGGTTACAACTAGTCAAAATGCACTTTAAAAAAAAAAAAAAAGAGAAGAAAAAAAGAGTAGACTCTAACAGCATTTGTTTCTATTGAAGTTTTTGCAGACAGGAAGGTATTTTATCTTACTTTACTACACATTACTTATGTTCACTTAACAGCTTGCTGTTAACATTGGGTGAGATTCTGTCCTTGGTTAACTGGTGAAAATCGTGAGTAACAGCCACAGAAGTGGATCGCGTTATGTTGGATTTACGCCACTAAGTAAGGCAGAATGTGACCCCTTATCAGTGCCTTTTTGCTTTGAGTATACAAATATTTTATGCATTTCAATGAGTGACAGAATGCAAAACTTGCAAATATTTATTTTTAGATGTATGGGGGAAAAGCAATTAGAGCTAAAAATGTTAAGAATGAAGAAATCACTTAACAGAAGCAATTATGTTGGGCACATAAACAGCTCTGCCTTCAGACATTTTATTCAAATGCTGCAGAGCACACTAGAAAATATCAATTGTTTAAAAAAACTGCAAGTATTTTTTCACAACTGAAAAATCAATCATTATAAACAACATCTGGGGATCATTAATATCTTGCTCTACAGTTGAATTAACAAAATAAGATAGAAGTCTGACCAGAATCCAGAACATTTCCAGATTTGCTTTTTCAAGCTAAAAGCTTGTGTTTGCAGAGGTGGGTTGGGAGGGAAGAGGAAATGTACATTTATCTATATTGGATATAGCACTATTATGCATTAATCATTACTTCCCCTTCAGCTATGTCCTGTTTTTGTTTTGAGAAACCTAAAATTTGAAATATTTAGCTAAGCCACCCTGCCCAGGACCTTGGAAAAGATTTGCATATTTTTCAGACTGTTGGAGATGCCACTGTAAAGCTCCATCTAAGGAGGTCCCAGTATCCACACTAATAAAAAGTCTCCATACCCTTCCCATTGCATTTCTAAATGCTTTAAACATTCTAGTCTTTGCACAGAAGCACTAACACCAGTCTCACTTTAACATCACATTGAAACAAAGAAGTCCGGAGCATCTATATGGAAACTTCAGGTTTTCCTGCATTTCACTGATATAACTCATCCTGCAGTTAGCCAAAACAGTCAACAGCAATAATGCTGATACTTTACATCAGCTGAAAAACATTAAAAGAACACCCAGTCAGGCCCAAGTACAATTTTTGTACTAAAGCTAGTTTAAAAAGAAAAGCCAACTTTGAGTCTTTGACTCACACAAATAAAGTAAGTTGCTAACAGGAAAACTGTATTTCATTTAGACTGGAAACATTCTTTCTTTTTTTTTTTTTTTTTTAAAGTCTAATGCGCTGCCAAGGTTTTATTTTGTTATGTTTTTCCCCTAAACAACTGATTTTATCTGTGAGTAACAAACTTCTGTAAAGTGAGACGCATAATGAGACCAAAGACCAAATTTCAGCTATACCAGAACAAATGGTACCACTCTATAACCCTGAAGTCATCAGCTTTCATCCCACACAATTTTTCTGGCACATGACCTATCCCTAAAAAGTCCTTTCTCCTTCATGGCACTGTCCTGCCATGGCTTCCCCACTCAATGGCAAGACTGAAGGTAAGTCCTTCTGAACTTGTTGGCTCAGTGTCTGGGGGGACTGGTAAGTCACCCCTCATTCCTAACCCTGCCGAACACCCTGCCAGCCCTGGAAGTGAGAGCAACTGCTTTCGTCATTGTTTTACAGGGACCGATGACTTATTGAAGGTTTTGAGGTTTGACTGGTTTTTAATGTAGATTAATCTTCCCCTAGCAAACAATACATCATTCAGTTTGGGTTGGGGGAATGGGGAGAGGAGGTAAGTGGGGACTGCAATGCCCTTTTACACTTAGTTTTTTTTTCAGTGAGTAGTTTCCCATAGCATTGCTCATGTTATGGTAAAATAAAGATGCCTAATTTTCCAGAGAAAAAAAATTATATTAATACCACAGCAGGATGTAGTTCTCCCACTTTTTGGTGTGAAATGGTTTATAAAAAAATTGGCTTTTATATGCAAAATCAAAACTTTTAACCTTCTTCTGGGGGTGAACATGTGTTTACAGCACCCCAGAGACCAAACAGCTAGTTTAATGGCATATTGGGCTCAGCATGCTATAATAATAATGATTCAAAATTTACCAAATAGATTTTAAAATCCAGAAGAAGTAAGGTATTCAGTTTTCTCTCACACTCCTGATTATAGCAAAAGCAACCCCATGCTCACCAAATGAAAGAGAGCCTTCTGGTTCATCTTTAGCAGGCAGAATTTATAATATTTATCTAGCAAAGACCATGATAAATACTTCTATGCGAGATTTTCACCTGGTGAAGATGATGGAACCATAGAAATGCACCATCACCCAAGCACCTGACCCTCCTGATTCTAAGTTGCAGGTCTGGTCCCCCTGCCCTGTGAGTCCCCAGGCCTGAAGAAACCAGAGGTTGTGCTGACAGACCCATCTGTGTGGTACAGGGCCCACGTGCATTTGGCCACACAGCCCACAGCTGGATCACGAAGGATCCACACTCATTGATGTGCCCTGGAAGCCACTCCATGCCATGAAGCTGGCACAAGCCTGGTAGGACAAGTCACCTTCCTTGGACAAGCAAACAGAGGACGTGTGCTGCTCTAGCAACAAGCACACACTGATTTATGGCCAGTGACCTTCAGACAGACCTTCTGAACACTCACAGGCAGCTTTGACTCCAGCTAGATCTTTTTGGTCTATAATGAAAATCATTAGGAACTTTATTTTTTCCTTCCTTCCCTCTTGCAGCATGTATGATCATCATGCAGCAGATGCCAGTAAATCACATGCATTTAAAAAAGTTATTAGTAACAATAATCCCAGCAGCTGATAAATGAAACTGATTTTGAAAAATGTCTTGAGTTGAAGAGAAATGAATTGTTAATTTTCCTTGTTCATTCACCTAGACTGCTTCGTGCTAGTGAGGACCTCTAGTTGCTCTGATTTGAGGAGGGGAACCTGTGCACAGTCTGACTGGTCACAGCCATGAACTTGGGCTATCAAGACATCCAAGCATGGTTTATGTCTTCTGCTTTCTGAACAGAAGCAAGCCTTTGAGCCTATTTGCATTCTGAAGGGGAACCCTCCAAGGCAGTTAGACTAACTCATCAGTAGTTATATCAACAAGAATGGGAGCAGGAGGCTTCCCACTCACAGCAGCCTCTCCTCTGTAAATGGAGAGCAAGTCCTTCCCTGGCAGGCTGCAATGAGATAGATACAAGTGTCTGAGCCTTCCAGCTGCTGAGTTGTTTCCTCAGCAGCCTGCTTCTCCAGCAGCCTCCTAGATGGGATGTGGTGGCACAATGAACCAAGTCAGAGGAGAATCAGGAAAGGACTGTCCAAGAAAATCAGTCCTGAATATTCCAGCCCAAAACCCTTGGGCATGTGCCATAAAGCAGTGCACAGGCAGGACAGAGGCAGGCACAGCCAGATGTGGTGTCAGCAGTAGCACGGCTGTGGTAGCCCAAGCTGAAGCTGGAGGGGAAGTTTAGCACAGCCTAAGCCTTACAGAAGCTCTGTGGAAACACAGAGAACATCCACACAGGACTGTCCAAAGCATCGCAGCATCTTTTCCAGCTCTATCAGTGAGAGCTCACACACAGCATCTACACACATCTACTTTGAAAAGTCCCACACCAAAACAACACTAAACTATAATTTTCTCCCTTGTTTCCCGCTTTTGTTTTGTGTTAAAACCTACACAAGAGGGAGAAATAGGAAGGGACTGTAAGAAGTCAGAGCTGAACAAAATGTTTTTTGTTATAAATCTATAATGAAAGTAGAGAGAGTATTTCCTGGAAAAACATTTCTCTCTATGAAAACTGCCTAACAAGGAGAACAGCTTACATGCTGGGGCTCTTTGCAAAGGTGTTTCTGGTGTCTCACTCGTGACATGCTGTATCTCTTGCACAGTACTCCAACATGCAGAGAGCGTGTAACACTTTCCCCAGAAGCAATGTTTTTGAAGAAGACCTGGCATCCGTATCATAAACCAGTGCTTCCCACATAAAGACATCAAGAGACTGTACTTTCCAAATTTTGTATGCACTTTGGAGTTGGGAGAATTTTAGGCAATGGTGAAATACACACTCTGACCCTGCTCCTTCTTCAGCCTTCTTTCATTTGCAAGGTAAGAAATAACCTTCAACTTAAATGTGTCTGGATCTCCTTATAGACACCTTTTCAGAATTTTAGTCACATTTCCGTAATCTGGTATCCCCTCAGATATGACTGATAAATACCAGTGCCTTATAGTAATCCATTTTTCTACTGTCCCACCCTGCCTCTGTTTAGCCTTCACAGTCATCACTTTTTACATGACATCAATCTACATGATATCAATGTAAACTGTTTGTACATTTTGTTGTCCTGCCAGCAAAGAAATGAATAAAGCAGTATTTTGCCTGTTGTCTTCAACAAAGGCAGTATAATTGACACCATACATTTTGCAATACAGATAGGGAACTATACACTGGCCTGTTTTTCCTTCTTAACACAGCAGGGTTTTCAAGTTTCACCACATCATTATTTTCGTAAGAAATACTTTTAAACAGTAGTTTTTTTGTGTTTTGGGTTTTTAATAGGGATTTTTAAAAATACGCTTCTTAAACCAAACTACATTTTAAATACAATTATTAATTTCTCAACCTAAGATTTCTGTGGCTCTGGTTTGATAATGAGATAATTGCCTTACAAAGGTCAAGAGAATGGCATAGTTTGCTTTCAGAGACTGAACAAAGCACTTGCTATGGTTCACTAAGCGTAGTTTCTGCATCACTCCACATCTCTTTGATTCATCTATTACTAATAATCCATGATACACTTACATTATGGATCCAACTATTTCAACAAACCTGTAATCAAGGAATGACCCTGAATAAAATACTCCACAGAAAGCAGATGGTAGGCTCATCAAACGCCTTCAAGCCTAAAATAACCTTTCCCATATAAAAAGGAGAGTCAATTAAAACTGAACTTTACATTCTGATCTGGAGCTCAGAGTAAATAAAAATCAACATGATACTATTGTGTTATTGGACCAAACTTCCAGGGCATTTCATTCATTTTTTTCACCATCCCCTAAGAGCAACTAACGCTTTTACTCGTAGTTCATTCAAAGCCTGTGATGTTTTATGTGAGTGTGAGCAGACTTGACAGTTTGGGCCTGATCCTGAAGAAGCTTGACAGCACAAAACTAAAACTACTCCCAGCAGTCATGTGCTCCAGTGGCAACACCACGTGAGGAAGTATCTCATCTGCCTGTTGGGAATGGAGTGGTAGAGCAGCACAGGAGCACTACCTTTCAAAATGCCCCACTGCCACCCGCTGGGTCAGTGTTTCTCTGCCAACACAACACAGCCAGAACTGGGCATTGCACTCAAAGCCAGAGAGCTTGTGTTTGGAAAAACAGGGAGATAACTCTCCCATCGCAGGAATCGGTGAAGCCCTTTCCTCTCACTCACATATGTTAACTACATAATCAGAAATTTGCCCTCTAAGAGACCACCAGAGCTCCCTTGCAAAAATGTAGGGGGCTTGCATCTAGGGTGTAGTCACCACTATGCAAACAGACTTTTCTAGCATTAGCTGCAGGGATCCATCTGGTGATATGGGTAATAAAACTTAATTCTCACAGCATAGGTACACTGATAAAGAAACTATACTAGACCCATTGCTGGAGTTACCCTGGGTGTCTACACAATGTGCATTCTGCCACACATTCGCAGAACATCCGCTGTCCCTGCCGATCTCACACCAAAAACAAGAAGTGTGAAATCACCTGGCTGCTATCAGGTGTCAAATCTTGCCGTTCTCTCTCCCATCTGAAACACACCAGCTACAGCTGACATTTGTACAGGGCCCTGGGAGCACACATATGACTGGTGAGTGCTCTGCAACAGCAATGGGATATGCACAGACTCTCCCCTGTTTTGCATTTGTTAGCATATTGCACCAACAATGACTTGAAAAAATAGCAACACACTTTGGAAAGCTTCTGGAAAGGCACAGGCTATAGGTGAATAGTTAAGGTAGATGAATTTCAAACCCAGACAAGGTATTCTTTCACTCATACCAACTAACTGCTACATGGCCAACCAGTGTAACATTATCTTTCTTTGTGATAAACTCAAGCTGCAATACTAAGATCACCAATTAGAAGTCTTAAATCATACAGAGGAAAGAGCACATTTGGTACTTAACATTTCAATCATAAATAGCATTGATTCACTTCAAAGGAATCAGATTTTCCCTTTGGAAAACAGTGGACACTTAAAAAGAAGAGAAATGTCTTTACTTGCAAGAACAGAAAATAGCTGTAACTTGACTTACCAAACTCATCACATATACTTTCATTTTCTATTAGGGTAGGATGATCAAAAGTATCCCGACAATAGAAGATTTGGGGGTTCTTGCTTGTTACTGCAATGCCTCCAAGGGCTAGAACAAACTGGTCTGTTAGAATTGAGGAAGGCTTGTCCTGAATGCGCTTTAACATGGACCGGTATCGGCAGTACTGGGGGTAGCTGAGAATTAGCAGGTTTGAATCTTCATCATCCTCACCTGAAAAACAGAAAAGAAAAACAAATACTCTTAGTATGTCAGGAAAATAAAAAGCAAGAGCTGTAACTCCAGTATCTCAGAAAATGCACAGCCCCCAGTACAGTCTTTTCTCAAGGCCTATCTTTTATAGCACAGCGGGTTTGGAAAAAAAAGGTTAAAAATAGAAATGTAAAGAAAGTTTATTAAAACAGCTTATTTTCTAGCTTTCTGTTCAGTTCTCCCACGCTTACTCACAAGGACTACCTGGATGAGCAAGAAAACACTGTTCTGCAGAAGCTGGCCAAGGGCCTGAATAAAAGTGTTCTCCATACTTTGCCAACTTGGCTGCTTTGATAGAAATATTATCTGTCATTTTCACTCAGTTCTCCATACAGTTTTACTGTACTCTTGTTTACAACAGCTAACATCTTTTAAAAATAATAATATGCAAGCCCCAAAGCATACAGCTATTAACTCTCCTTTGAAGTACCCGGTACTGGTACTACCAAAGGGCCCCTTGGCCAGGGAGGTGGGCTGGTCTAATCTGGTCACTGATGCTTAACCCCAACAGGTGGATGATACCTTCCTCACAGTAACTGCAAATGCAGCAGGACTCAATAAAACTCCTACAGAGCATAATGAGCAAATGAATTTTAGAACAGCTTGTATTGCCAAAATCCGGGCTCAAAATGTAAGCAATCTAGAGCTCAGACACTTCCATCCCTCCAGGTTTTAGATGGTGTTACATAAAAAGGTGGTAGATTTTGCAATACCACAATCAAGTGTCATCATATGATAACCAGCAGGAAACCCAAGAGCAAAAAAACCCAACCAGAGATGTAAACATGAGAAATTTCTCATCTGCAAGTATGCTGCCAGTACTTAACAGCACTTTGTCTTATGCTCATTTATCTCCTCAGGTCCAGTAACAGAGAATGTCTTTCCAAGTATGCCAGTGAAGACAAAGCAAGAGCATTCACTTTACCTTTTCTGCTGAACTCTGATTACTGAATAACTCAGCTATTTCTTCTGCCAGAGACAAAAGGTCTACTATTTAATCCCATTACCAATCCCGAAATCATCATTCTTACCCTTAAAGTAAAAAATCACTTCAGACACTGAGAGAAATGTCAGATCAGTTCTCCCCAACCAAATACGATTGCACAACCCATCTAGATTTGTGTGAGGCAATGGAAATGTTGACACATAAAAGGCTAAATTTTAAGAAGTCTCTGGAAGCAGATATATCACCTAGAATGTCATCACTGCAGATGAATGCAATGCTGAGGAAAAAAAAAAAAAAAAAATCAACACGGCAGACGCACTTGCGAAGTACTGTTTTTACAAGCACAGCTCCTAAAAGTCATCACTTCTAGAAACTCAGAACTCTCCCCACTATCCTGGTGTAGGTGAGGAGATAAAATGATTTGTGTTAAAAAAAAAAAAAAAAAAGGAAANNNNGTGTTAAAAAAAAAAAAAAAAAAAGGTAAAAAAAAGTCAGAGTAGTACATTTTGGTAAACAGCATTGACATTACTTCTCTAAGAAAATAAAATTTATGGCCCCAAACCCTCTTTTGGTCAATAAGGATGTGGTCATGCTTTTCTTTGTTTCAACAAGTATCGCATAAGCCTACACAACAGCACAATTGAGCCCATTGCTCCTGAGAATAAGGCTCTCTCTTCTTTATTAGGAAACTCTAAAAATCAGATCAGGAAAACTGTTCTAGGAATTAACAAGCACATGATCCGTCCTTTAGCTCCTTCGAGAGTTTCACGTACGCCTGTCTGACAGTTATTACTACTTTATACCTTCGTGTAGATAGTGGTGAGCGGAATCTGTTGATCTGACAGCACTTTTCTTATGCCAGGATGTGGTCAGCTTTTTAAACAGGGTGTATATAAATGTATGTCCCACGTGCCTTTGTAGTAAACCATTAGTTTCTAGACAAATGTTCTGTAAGTCCCTGCACAGAATTACACAAACTTTGTACCCCTGACAACTGACGACTTAACTCAAACCCCTGGCATAAATTAAAATCAAGTCATTTTTTACAGGGCTCACTTTTATACATGCTTGTGCAACTCCAATGAGTACTTTATGATGCATTTGCTTCTGTTCCTTTTTCACTCTAGGTTCAATAGATACATCTAAGAATGAACAAAGGCTGAATAAACTGAAGATTTGTTTAGGGAAAGACAAACAAAGTGTTCCTGGAACAAAGACTTTTCCTCAACCACGCCCACATGAGAAAAGAGAAATCAAAGTAGACCAATCCCTAATAAAATGCAAGCCCAGAGAAGAACTACTTTTTTCTTCTAGCAAAACCTAACACGTGCCATTTAATGGTGGGCTTAGTGAATATTGCCGAGTATTTTTCACAAATATGATCAAGAAGAATTTACTCTTAGGAGAAGCAGAGCTCAAAATGTGGATCACATTCCTTTAAAATTAAGAAAAACAACATAATTTCTAAAAATATTAAACTGGGATATTAGGAGATGGAAAAGCTGTATTTCTGAATTTCATTTTAGCTTCAACAGACAGAATATGGTTAAAAGATAATACTTACAGTATGCTGCTTGTAAGGCTCAACTGAAATTACTCTAATCCCATGCTTATATCGTAATTGTGTGGTTTAATAACCCCCTCCAATGTCAAAATTTCATTTATTTTTGTATTTCAGGCTGAAAGCAGAGAAACTGTAATTAGGAAGCAAGGTTCCATCCCTGCCTTCCAAGCTCTGCCTATATATGCATAGATGTAATCCAACAGTTCCCTTTGTGAGGGGTAAAGAGAGCCGGGATTTGGCACAGCCTGGCATTTATGTTGGATTACATGTTCTTCAAGTTGTCTTTGTTAGTAAGAGATGCATGAAATGCCAAACACAATGAATCTATGCAAGAACTGACTTTTCAAATCAGCACAACCATTTTTAATATGTAAGGCAAGACAATTAAATGCCCCAAAAGAAAAAAAAAAAAAAAAAGCCTGCTAAAAGCATGAATTCCTAACAAATCCATCTAGAGCCAGAAATATTTACAGAGAGAGAAGAGAAATGCAAAACTCTAACATGCTTTTTGTTTGCTTATTTCAGAAACATCAGCCTATAATGTTATTGCTAACTGCCATAATCTACTCTCAACATCAGTAAGCGTTTTTTTTCTTTAAAAAGACCTTCACACTAGGATTTTATAGAGCTTGATGGAAAAACTATGCATGTTCCTTCCTGTACCTAATTACCTCAACTGCAAAAGCTGCCAAGTATTTTGCCCTTTAGTTCTTT
Organism: Scytalopus superciliaris; assembly: GCA_013400415.1. Classification (NCBI taxonomy): domain Eukaryota; kingdom Metazoa; phylum Chordata; class Aves; order Passeriformes; family Rhinocryptidae; genus Scytalopus; species Scytalopus superciliaris. The sequence continues at coordinate 78,443 of VXBX01001360.1, forward strand.
TAATCGTATTAGTGCAAATGCATTTGGATGCCAACAGAAACAAACATTTAAAGATTTTTGCTTAAAAGATTCCAAATATGTACGAGGCTGGTGCTAGAAAAGCACACTCCACTTCTTCCCAGAAAGCAGAGAGTTATTGCTGCAGAAGAAATATGAATTTGTGCCTCTTGTAAGACTAAATGTCTAGTTTCGACCCAATTTAAGTAAAATAATGTCAATATGAACTGCTCTCACAATGATTTATGCTACCTTCTGTTACTTTATTACATTAGACATTCCTTTCTCTAAGCTTTATACTTTTCACCGTGCTCCTAGCAACCACATAAAGGCTGAACACCAACTTTACGCGCCTGGCACCCTTCCAGGCTCGACTGTTATTGATAATTATATTGAAGTTTCAATTTAATTGCTACTCTGTTGTGACACAGAATATTTTTTGCAATTAGGCTTTTCCCATTTTCTGTCCATTCATTTTTTGTATATGTGAAAACGGTTTCCCTCCCCCCCATCCCCAAAAACACAAGCAGAACAATGATACAAGATAAGGGTCTGTACATCTGTTACTATCATTACCAGCCTGGTAATGGGAAAGGAAAAAAAAAAAAATCATGAAAAAAGATTGCGAATATAATTTCTCAGAAGGTAAATTTCTTTTCAGTTTAAGGGTTCTTTTTCTTCTTGCAGTTACTCAATGATTTCCTGTTCTAATTACACGACATTAATACAGAAAGTAATTTTTAAAAAGGAAATGTACTAGAGCAGGAGGCTAAATAGCCTCACTTGATGGCTATGGTTTGAAATTCCAAACTTTTGCATCTCTTTTATCAATTCTCTGCTCTACCTTTGTACAATACGTTCTACCACAACTCTACCATCTCTTCTGAGGTAGTTAACACAAATGTATACATCAAAGGGGAAAACACACTTGCAGTTAAACTACAGGGGAAAAAAAAAAAAAAAAAAAAAAAAAAAAAAAAAAAACAATTTTTTTCCCCCCCCCCGGAGGGGGGAAGGTGGGGGGATGCCAAGCCTTGGGGGGGAAAAAATTAAAAAAAAAAAAAAAAAAAAAAAAAAAGGAAAAAAGAAAGCTTGATTAAAAAGCAAGAGAGGAGATATTCAGTTCTAAATCTAAATGAATAAGCCACAAACTATTTCATAAAAACATACTGTGACGTAAATTACACATCAGTATTGCACTGTTGTGGTTATTTTGAGAAATGGCTTGTACTGTAAGTCAGCTGGTAAAACCCCACCCTTAATGATTTTGTAATTCTCCATACAGCAATCAACTGGAGCAGTCATGAAATTGCCAAGAAGGAAAACAGACAGAGCTGTAGAGAGTTTGTAATAAAAAGATAATGTACTTTAAACATAACAGAAGTAGAAGATTGGTTTTATTAACTAAAAAAACTACTTAAAAGGTCCCAGGCTTGCCATTTGTTTTGATAAATGTTGACACAGATCTTCATAAGATAAGCAATGGAAGTATCAGGGGAACCAGATAAAATGGGACAATACTTTGGTGTGTGGGTAGCAAATTGAGCAAGGGAGTTATTTGGAATACAGAGCGAAAATGAAGGAAGTTGCAGGGCTCTGTCCGTCAGGCTCCTCTCCCACACCGTGTCCTCACCACTCTGCCTTCTTTCATTACCCTCAGTTACTAAGGGGGTCTCCCGGAGGATTCACATATCATAATTAGTTTACTGCCTGTATGCATGGCTTTGACCATATCATCAATATGCAGCAGATACAGGGGTAATGGAGGATGCATCTGGGTGTCTGGGGGGACTGGGAATGGCAAGGTTGGCTGTGCTGAATGAACAGGGCTGTGACTCCCACCATGGGAGGTCTCCTGACTGTTGCAGGGCAGCGTTCAGGTGCCACTGCCCTCCCAAGGCCCTCGGTAACCCAGTGCAGCACACATGATGGGACTCATTCCATTTAATAACAGTGTTTCAATCTACAACAGTTGTGCAGATCCCTCTGTAGTCAGAGATGTCCTTTCAACCCGCTGTTTTCTAAGACAAGCATCAACTCACTCTCTAGAGCTACTACCTCCCCATCAATGACAACTGGCTTAGTCTAGAAGCTTAACTTGAAGATTACACTGAGTGAGTGAAATGAATTCCACCTAAGTGACAAAGCAGTCTGCCCTCTGCTAAAGTGGTGCTCCAAATGCATGCTAAAATATCTCGTCCCAGCTGATACATTTGCCGTCAAAAAGGTTGATCTCATCTGTAGCAATGGTCTTTAGCTCTTCCAGCTCTTAAGATCTAGTTCCCCTTCTTTTGTTCTACTCCTTTGACAATGACTTTCTGCAGTATGGGCATGAGAACACAGGTATAGATGAGGCAAAGACGCTTCAAAATCAACAACTGCAGGTGAGACAGGCACTGCACAGCTCAGAGCTGCCCACTCCACTAAAAACCCAAAGGGAGATAGCAGTTTTCACCAGACAGAAATGAACTTACCACACAACCACATAAAAAACCTGAACCTCTCAAAAAGTCCAAAAGCAACATAAATACCAGAACAATGAAAGAGTAACCATAAGGTGGACGAAGAAACTGTGTCTTTATGATCCCAAAATCTTTAAGAGGAATGACGCAATGAGAACACCTTCCCATATGACAAACCAGCTATAACCTGCCAAACACCTCCCCAGATTGCTTAGATCACTTCAGCTGGCCAAGAAGCAATGACAATTCATCACCTATTTCTCTGGGTACTCCCATGCTAGAAAGAATAGCTCTCCCAATGAAATAACCTTCATGGGAGAATTCTGCCTGGCTCCCTGCCTGTCCACTTCTCACACTGAAGTCTTTGTGGAGACACAAGGCGAAGAACCACAGTAGGAATCTATGTCCCTTTGCACCAGGCTGCTGTGAATGGGGAGCAACAGCTGAGGAGCCTCAGGTAGCTGCATCATCATCATCATCATCACAATGCATGCTCTAGCACACCAATCCACTCTCTCTCCAGTGGTTAGGGAAGACTTCTCAGACACAGCTCTTCCAATACACTCTGCCTTTTCATTCCCACGATCTTTATTCACTCTAGTAAAGCCACTTGGTGTGCCTCAGCAGGCTAATTAATCACAAGGTCCAAAAATATTAATCTTAGAATCATATTTCTCTCACAGATAAATGCAAATACAGTAATGATTTAGCCACATGAGATGGGACAGGAAATCTGTGGCTTTGGGTTTAAATAAATTTGGGTTTAAATAAATTTGGGTGAATTATTGACACAACAGGGATACAGCATCTACTCATCCTTGCTTCTGAGAACCCCCCTCTATTTGAATGCTAATGCAATCAAGAACAAAGGCAACGTGTGTTGCAGGATACGGAACACAGTGATTACATTTATGTTTACCAGATAATGATGATGTTAACAAGTTGCCTGTAATTCTGACATGGACGTTTGCCTGCCTGATTTTGCTTTTACACTGATCAAAAGGCAAAAGCCATTTCTGCCAATATTGAGAATAAAACGTTCCGTCTTTCTGCGTGTGTCTGATATTTCTCCCCTTTTAAGGAGGAGACAGAACTAATTCTCAGAATTTTGTGCCACTTCCCCAGCCCTCTGCTTTCTGTCACAGTGCCAGCAGAGCATCAGCCGTTCAAAGAATTCCTAAGATTAGTTTAACATTTGAAAGAAAGAGAATACTTACAAATCTACTGGAGATTGAAACTACTGTTCAGCTGAACAGCAATACAGTCATTAAAAAAAAAGAAAAAAAGACAGCACCATCTAATATGTACTTAAAGCACATGGCTGAAGAACATTTTACACTCGGTTATTTGGATCTGAGTTGTTGTACTCCTACTTAACGGGGACAAAACCAAGTATGTTGATCGATGACTGACAGTATGTCCATATAATCAAATCTTCTTTAATATTTATCTCACTAAATCACTTTAAATTCAAATCATAAATCCAATTTTTGACAAAGATGAAAGAAATTTCATATTTAAGAAGTTTCCAACCAGGCATTCCACATCCTTTTCCAGAACCTAATCCTATATTCAGCTCCTCACAACTGCAGCTCCAATCCTGCACTCCCAAGATCCTCCTGCGCTTTAGGAAGTGCCTCATAAACCTTATGAGGTGTTTCTAGACTCAAAAGAAGAGTGACTGACAATCGTCATTTCCAGCTTTTATATAACCCTTCCATCCACACGCCTCAAACTGCTTTATGGAGATGAGTAAAAATTATTATTCCCATTACACAGAGAGAGAAACTGAGACAGAGAGAGCTTAAAGGATTTATTCTACAGCATCAAGCAACTTAGAGAGCAAGGGAGAGAGCAGAAATTCTTGTTGGGGGATTTCTGGGTGAGAGATCCCTGAGTTTCCTTGGCAGAGAAGTGACTGTCTCTGGCCACTCCAGCCAGCCCACCTGCCTCCACCAGGCACAGGGGACAGACCAGGCTGGTCCGTCTTGAGGGTTCTCTCCTGCCACAACCATTTTCCTTGTCCCGCACAATTCCAGTAACTCCTTCATTTTACTTAGCTGCTGCCCAGATGGGATTATCTTTCCCCTTCAGGAAGGGTTTTCAAAGCAGCAGTTCCCCCTCCCACCCAATGCAGGTGACTGCTGTGACAATGGCTGGAGGAGCACAAGGAGAACAAGACAATGCTGGGGATGTGGCCAAGTTCAGTGCTGGGCTGTGCAATCATCTCTCTGCCTCCCAAAATTGTCTTCTCTTCTTACTCCTCAGGTCACAGGCTTGGCCCAGCCCATGTCCAAACAGCCACGGATGGCTACAGAAAACCACTCTGATATAAAAGGTTTTTAAACTGCCCTATTAGCTTTCTAAAGCAGATGGAGATGGGGGGAAGGGGAGATTGATTGTAGAAGGGAGCACATGCTGCCTGTCCTCTTGAATGTTCTGGGTCATGTGGACCATTCAGGTTGAATGTGCATCAGCTTTAAAACAAGTATTTATCCTGGTTGTCGTGGTTACTGATAAGCAGCTTCAATTCTGCTGATAACAAAAAGAAGAAAGAATTAAAAAGGGGAGGGGAGCTGAAAACATAATTTGGTAATATGACGAAGCCAAGAAGAGGAATTAAATCACATTAAACAAGCCAATTGTACTGTAAATGGCTCTGCCTCTGTATTTGCTTTTAAATCATCTAAGGCTCTAACATGGCAGCTGCTTCAGTTTTAACAAACAAACAGTAAAAATCCCTTTTAATAACGAAAGGAAATAATGATATACTTTGCTTTAGCTGAATTCAAACATAATTTAATTTTTCCTGAGGTGAGATTTGCACAGGGAACAATCAGATAATAAGTGTTATCATTCTCATAGACAAAACTGAACCAGCACTTTGCAATTCAAAGTGCTATTTAATGCACCGTTTTCAGCAATCTCTGAACACCATCCAACATACCACTGAACTACGCTTCAGTACTTACACATAAAGCCTGATTCTGCAGATACTTGAGCATGGGGGTTATGCTACAAACACAAGTACTTCCACTGCTGCTGAGGCTGAAGTTACACACTCCCTACAGCACCTCTGCGATGGGGGTCACATCCACTAACTTGCCCTACAGCACCTTCTCATCATCTGTATCATTATTACTATTTCTATGATTATGTGTCTTAGTCTCTCTTTCTGAAGTGTAGCACTGCACAGAGAAAACACTGGAGAATGAAAAAAACTGCTCTCGCAGAGAGACATGCAACTAGAGCCCCTGGCAAGAAAGGGGCACACATTTGCACAGCGATGATAATTAACTGCCGGAACAACACGCTCAAAGACGCAACAGCTTCCCTGATCCAGTGCTCAGGACTGAACTGGTTTTTTTTCTCAAGATATTCCTGGGACTGATGAATTTTAAATCTGTGGTCTGTCATTTGCCTTCTCTGCTGAAGAGGCCCATGGCAAATCCATGCTTGTGTGGGAAAATTTTAAGGCACGAAAAACTGAAAAGTAGTGGAAAGTCACTGAGAGTTAAACTCAGTTACTGGGCTTAATATCAGAGTAACCAGGTCTTCTGTCATCTCTCTTTCACCTCCACACACTATTCAAAGACAAATGAGAGAGAAGCAAATGCAGCCTCACTTATAAGGGACTGTTTCACCACCTCTTTGATGCGGCAGAACCAACCGCCTTCATTTTCCATTGCACTCAGAAGCATGAGTCAAAAGCCTTATTTTGGTGTCTCACACGGGGCTCTTTCACTATCATTCTGAAAATTCGGAGGAACTGCGCCCTCCCTGAAATAGCAACGGCAGAATCTGCCGGTCCCAGAGCTGTGACACGAGGGGCGGAGGGTGGAAATGGTCCAGTGATTTAAACAGTTGAGCTCTGCTTTTGACGTTTATGCCCTCTTTGAAACCCTTAATGAAGTAACAACCCCGTTAATTCTTGCAGGGTATTTAGTACACATAAAAACTGCATTATCTACTATTTACAATTTACTACACACAAGCAGTATCTGGCTCTGTATAAAAATAACAAGCTCACTGTAACCCTCCGCTCCCTAACCATACTGCTGATTTCTTTGACACATGGAGAAGTGAGAATAATTACATTTTACTGAGTGTGTCTCATTACACTGATTTAAGTTAAGATTTCCAAAGCTGCAAAAATATGCTTTTCAATTTCACTTGTTTCTAGCATTTCACTCTGAAGACAGTTAGTAAAACCTTCAAAAATTATCATCAATATGGACAAAAATTGTACCCTTCTCATGTGGACATTTGACAGAGGGATAATAGGGTCTAGAAACACCACAGTCAGACATTGCTTTTCTATTTAATGTTTCCTTCTGTGCCAAACATAATATACCAGACAAGTGTTAGAGAGACATGCAGGGGGGAGTCTGAATAGACAGCTTTAAAAGAGGTCCTTAATAGAGAAGCTGTATGCTTAGTCTTCAACAACATTCAATAGCAATTTATTTGCAGCCATTTTCTCATGTAACCTTTCACACGGGAGCAGATAAGATAGAGCACAAGACAATTTGTCAACTGCCAGATATGAACAAAAGAAACCATTTTTAATAAGCTTCAGTGGCCCCTTGTATTTGTTTTGCAACATGTTAATAACTTTTCTGGAAGCCAATCAAAGACAAGAAGAGAAAAAGAAGTCAAGCTGGGAAATAGAAATCACAGTTAAAGAATTTTACAGATAAACTTGTGTTATCATCTGCAGTGTAACAATGCTGAAATCCAGGAGCGGCGAAAATTATCATGATGCCATTTCTTCAAAAAACCCCCAAACAACAACAACAAAAAAAGCTGGTGTCATTTATGTTTTTTCCAAGAATTTGCTGTCCACTATCTCATCCCAACACAGCACATACTAATTGACCAACAGAACCTTAGTCAGGTTCCCCTCCTTCCCAGTGATGATACTCAACATGAAGATTGTCGTGAGGAAAGGCCACATGGGAGTTGCCAAAACCCGGCCACCGACCCAACTGCCCTGCACCACCCTCCCCCAGATACCTGGGAACTCTCACCTGCTAACTGAGCTTCTCATGTTGCACCAAATTACACCCAAACTGTTGCTCTGAAAAACAACCCAAACGCAGCTTTGAAAGCTGTTACACGTACATGAGTAAGTCTGTGGTTGCTCATTTAATCCTACCCTGCATCACAACAAAGTAGACTCCAGCTGAAAAGGGGGAATAGGAAGGCGGTCTAAAGGAAAACAGACCTAGCACACTTCTCTGTCTAGGATACAAGAACCAAAACCTGAGTGATATGCAGGGCAAGGTGGACAAACCAACTGTGCTGAAGTTCAGCACTGCCGGGACCTTCATGTGTGACCAAGTCATATCACTAGGTCTTTCTGGGGCACAGCCTCATTTCTGTGGGAACAGAATTAGTCGCAGGCATGTGAGAGCTTGTGGGACAATTGCGCCTGATCCCTTCCCCTTCCTGCAGGCAGAAGAAGAGGAGGTGCAGAGAGCCTCCTCAAAATGGTGCCTACTAATACCTGTGTCAAAAAGGCCTCTGCAGCACTAAGATTCAGCTGTGGGTCCAAATGCTCATACGAGCCCTTAGTCCCATTTCTAAGGTAAGCATCTTCTGGTACTGAAGAAAAAGCAGAATGCACCAAAATCCCAGCAACATACGCTGAAAAGGCTGATGAAGTGTTAAGCAATTTCATTAACGTTATTAAAATGGAGAAAATTCCCTTGGAAAATTTCACACAGGCTTTCCTGTCTCACTGCAAATTACTCATGGCCTGAGAGACACATGAGGAGCAAATGGAGAGAAATAATGCTTCTCTCCAGTGAATTTGGACTGAGTCCTAGTCTCACTGGTAGAAAGACCAGGCTTGTGGGCTTCAGTGAGAACAGGGCTGGGTCCTTTGAACTAGATTATTATGGCATCTCTAAGAGAGGTACAGAAGTATATGGTGAGAGAAGATGCACCAGAGAACAAAAGGAGCTCCTGGTCAGGTGACGACCCTCCTTGTTATGATCATGAAAAGACTCCTAGACTTCAGCAGACACACACCTGCAGAGTTTAGTATCTTATACCCAAAATTAGATTTTGCCTTCTAAGGACTTTACAGAGGAGTCTGTCATCCAGTGAAGGGAAAGAATGTAAGAATTTGCTCTTCAAGAAAGAGGAATGGCCTTTTGAATAAGAAAGAGCTTCCTGCGATGGGAACCTACCAGCCCAGCCCCATGCTTCTCCTGAGAACCAATACAGGATTTCTCTTCCTCTTCTGTGGGACCAGAAAAGCATTCCTGGAAAAGCAGAGAAGCTGTGCTACCTGAATTATCTGAAAAGGCCTCAGGTGCAGGCAGGGTGAGAAAGGATTTCAGGGTAAGTTATGCCTATGAGCTGAGGAGAGCAAGCAAGCATCCTCCCACTCCTTTCTCTCGGCAAACTCTGTTTCCAAGTTTTCAGTGAGAGCGACAAGTCTCCAGTGAATCTGAATAGGAAGGGCCCAGCAGAGCCAGAAAACACCAGGCTTGTGCTCTGCTCCCGGTGGGCTTTGGTCCCACACCCAGCAGAGTGGAAGGCTCCCAAGAAGAAAACAATCCTAACACATTATCTACTAGTCTGGAACCTGCTCTAATAACAGATAGCACTGTCTATTTCAAAGCACTTAATGGACGCTAATTAGTCCTCAGGGTATTCCTATGAGGCAGGTAGATAGATAAGTATTATTTCCCCTGTTTTACATATGAAATAATCTCATAGGAGATGTTCTGACTTGCTTAAGGCCACCGAATGAGTCACAGAGCTCCACACTCAGCAGGTCCTGGCTCCCAGACCTGTGCTCAGACCTCTCAGCCATACCTTTTTCACAAAGTGCAAAATCTTCATTTCAAACGTGGAGGGAGAAAGGAAAGAAGATCAAGGAGGGGTGATAACACTGGGAAAAAATACTCTCTGGGAAAGGAGCTTCCAGAAGAATGACAAAACAGAGCGGTGTATCTACTGAACGCTAGATATCAAATCTAGGACAAGGAGAGAGATGAAAAACACACCCTAGTACAAAATGGTAAGAGTTTTTATTACATACTGTTTTCAAGCAGTCACAGCTATTTATTGTGATTAGTAACCACTGCTAATGTCAGCTGAATAGCTTTACATCCCTAATTTCTAGCACTGTCAAAGCACGTGAGGGCAGCAGGCAGCAGCTGCACGCAATGTATATGCTTAGTGCACACATGTAAGTTACGTGCCCACACCCACGAAGTTACACTGAGGTTGTTCCACACCAGAGACCTTTGTGACTTCAGATATCGCACCGCCCGGGCAGGCAGGAACATTATCAATGGATTTTATATCTCTCTGGGAAAGAGCGGCAAACGGTTTCAGACACCATTTGCAAACAGCCAGAGCTCACAAGACACCAGATATTACAGGGCACATGCTTCTTTACATCAACAGCTTTATGGATTGCCCACTACTTACTCCTCCTGACCAGGGTGCTGCACGGATTGCTCCTATCCCAGAGAGGTGCTGAGAGCACCAACACACTCAGGATCCACGTGGAGAGGAGAGAATAACAGTACTGACCACACAGCTCCCACATTTCTTATTCCAGACACCCTGTCAGTGCATTTCTAACTCTCAGCTACACAATTAAGTGAAACAGGGTCCTTGAAAAGGTGAATGCGCCGTGCCAGTCCCCCAGAACATTCACCAACTGTTTGTGCTAAAAAAAAAAAAAAAAATTTTTGCTTCTACAGGATTCAAGGACCACTCTCCAGGAACTACAGGCTACGAAAAACATTAATTATTTTTCAGAGGGAAAAAAAATCATTTATACAGTGCATTATCAATCTCAAACAGTGGTGTTTAAGCACAAGTTTGATGAACTACATGCAACATAATACAGCTGCTTTGCATTTTGATTCCTTTATTTATAGACCACAGCAAATTAATAACTCAAAAATGTTGTTTCAGGCAAAGTAATGGACACACAATAAAACTATTCATTTCCTCAAAGGTCACTCCAGGAGAAGCATACATTGTTTCGAAGCCTACCAACAATGCTATTGTTCCAAAGAAAAGTGAAAATACATAATGAGCAGTTAGTGCCTATATCTGCAGCGGAGACCCTGGGCTAATTTAAAGTGCAATCTTAAGGCAATCAATCATACTCTAAAATTACTTCATTTTCCAAACTGTTTACACTTTTTAAGTTACAAATCCACTTTCTGCTATTTCAACTCACGATTTACAGCTACAGATTTAGCCTGCCTTGGCTTGCTGCCAAACTCTAGTCATGAGGGAGCTAATGATCTGAACAGATCAGTGTTTTATAATGGAGAAAAGCGCATGTAAATTTCCAGCATGTCTGCAAGTAATCAAGGCATGCTGACTATAAATGAGGCGGCCTCACATTTATTTTAGGAGAAATATCTTAAAGCCCCACTTTTTATCCAGGCCAACAACAAAAAAGAGAGAAAAAAAGAATCCTTTAAAAAAGGTACTCCAAGATTATTCCAAATGATTCTAAATGAAACTGCTAGGCAAACAACATGTTAAAGAATAGTACAATAGCTAATTTCCTTTAGTGTTTCTATCTCAACCAGATCATATCCTTATCATGGCAAGCTGGAACATTAAACTCTCTAGTTCATGGAATCAAAACACAAGAGTGCTTCATATTACATTATAGAAAAATGAGCCATTCCCTACAAACAAGGTCAGATTTCTGGAATGCCAAAGGTCTACATTTAAACAGAGCTGGGAGGAGGGGAGGCTTTGCCCACTCCGCTCACTAAAACACACTGAGAAACTAGACCAGCAATTCAAATTTGTTTTAATAGTTAAAATGGTAGAGGGAAAGTAAGAAGTCTCTTTGGAGATGATACTTAAATTAAGTATGATCTTTATTGTTTCATTACTGTGGCATAGCCAAATAATGACTTTGTTTTACTGTACAAATAATGCTGGATCCTCATTTTCTAGCGGAAATAATTACACTATTTTATCATTTTCTGCTTAACATCACCCTACAGCCCCCTCCCTGTGTAGGCAATGGGTTGTGGTAGGTTTGGGGCTGCACCAAAAAAAGTTCCAGATTTTTTACTGTTTTTAAATGCCAGGGAGGCATATTCTGACTCAAAAGTGGCTTTAAGAATGGAGCTATAAATATTCTCGTGTTGTACTTCATGAAATTCAATCCATCATGATGGATATTTCTCTTGTAACATTATTATATGCCTAAACTCAATTGTATAATTGGATAGGGCCAGAAACAATAAGCTGGCATTGCTTTGTTTCAGCACACTACAGCTTTAAAATACCTGTAATCATAAATCAACATAATTATTTGAAGTTCTGTCACGAAGCAGAACAAGAAAAGAAAAACTAAAATAAACTAGCTGCTAAAGAATTTCATTTTGCTTTCTCAAGACTGAAATTTTTTACTGGCTTTGCATCTTACCACCACTACAACTGGGAAAGTCTTTTCTCTTCTCTAGTTGCCTTGAAAGGCAAATTCCTCCAGAAAGATTCTGCTTCCTTACAGCTTTCCAATACCACTGGCAGGGCTCCCCTGAGGAATCCCACAACTCCATAGTATGAAGGATGGGTGTGCACTGCAGCCACTGAGACCACGGTAACAGGGAGCCACACTAAGAGACAGCTGAAGTCCCTTCTTGCTGCAGAAGCAAAGCCAACTGAGCGTTATTTCTTTCCAGCTTGTTAGGTACTTTACTCCTTATCCACACAAAATAATTTCCTAGCTCCTTCCCCATCTCTCTGCACCTCTTACCTCACAACAGTCAGGGGTCAAAACTAACTGACCCTTTCTTGCTCTTTTTCCTACCCCCAGGACAAATAAGCAAAAGTTGGGGAGCAGCTTTGATAGACAGTCCCTGGATGTGAACAGAGTTTGCTGCTTGTTGGTTTATTTTTAATTACTGCTAAGCAACTGCCGATGGGAGGTGTGCCCAGCTGAGGTAAAGGACCGAGCAGAGGTGAGCACTCATACCCTCCCCACAGCACAGGAAAACACCCCCAAGTGCTCTGGGACGGACTGCACTGTGTTACTGGGAGAGGCAAAAGCACTGGCGGTGGCTCAAGAGTTTCTTCCCTCTGCTCATCTGGGGTTACACAACCATCCTCCAAATCTCATCTCCACCTTGCTTCCCGCCATGCAGAGCTTTGTGCTCACTGGAGACACTGGGCTATAGCATGACTGAAGTTCATATTAAAACATGGATTCCTCCTCCTACAGCTTCTCTGAAAAAAAACATTGCATTCACTGGGACAGAGGTCTCCCAAGAACCTCCTTTTTCTGTTTTTCTTGCTGCTATTACAGCTTTCTTTTAAAGCTCTTTCTCTTTTGATCTTCGTTGGTCTTGAAAAATGTATTTTATTACATTTGATGCTTATGTGAAGAATGTTAAGTATTTCACAAATACACTCTTCTGGTCAAGTGCTTTATGGGTACCAGAGCTCAGCAGCACATACAGTTGCATGTATGTACACACAGTTTCACCTGAGATGACTATGTAGTCATCTATATACGTCTATGTAATCATGTTTGTATACACATACAGAATATTATACAATGACTGTAACAGGATTAAAAACCTTTTTTCTCAAATTCTCAACTTGTACTCTTGCACACTGTGACATCATAACTTGGAGAAGTAGCTGAAAATAGGTAAGACCTGAATTTCCTTGGTCAAAGAATAAAGTTAAAAAAACCCTCTTCTCTTTCCACATATCTGAAAGAAGGAAAAAAGTGTGAACAGATTTGGGGCAAAGAGACAAGTCAATTCCAGCTCAGCAATTTTTTTTTTTTTTTTTAAGATAAAAACAAATATAAATAAAAAGGAGGAGATATAAATAGGTGATGTGAATGATTCTCGAGAACAAAAAAGCATTTGATATCATCTGAGTTGGTGTCACAGGGAGGCTATTAACTGGCATAAACATGCATTTTCAGTCCCACTGAGTCACCCAGAAAAGCTGGCTCTGAAATAATGAGGCTGATGGAGCCTGACATCCAGTTTTACTTTTCTTTACTCCAACTTGGAACTGTTGCACAATTACGATACAGAACGTCAGGATACGATAAACAGAACTGAAAAAGGGAAAGAAAACAATTTTTTTCCCCTACAAGTCAGGTTCAGTGCTTTTGCCTATTAAAGTAACCAAATATGTTTCTCTCTGAAATCAAAGCCAAAAGGCAGCATGCCAGACACAGTTTACAGATAAATCAATGTTCCTGAAGGGCGGGCTTTTTTGTGTTGGGGGGTTTCTGCCTGACAACAATCTTGCGGCGAGCAAACAGAACACCCACCACACATCTTGTCAATCTACGCACATGAAACGGGGAAGGAAACGCAAATACTTTTGAAGATCTAGGCACTGTTTGGAAAAACTTCATGTTCTAACCTCCCTGTCAAAGGTCATGGTTTTCATAACCATGAAGTCTGCAGCTATTGTAAAGCCCACCTCATATAATGTGTAATTGCAGCTAATTTATCACTAAGGTCATTGTATACTAGCTGGGAGTTTGTAAACAAGAACGAATCACAGGTTTCATTTCTGTGTCCCTTTCAAACTGAAGACCTAACAGTTTCCTGCTCCAACATACAAAATAGTATTGCTTCTATAAACCTTCTCAGGTCTCCTTGCCAGCAGTTTCCATTTAATTAAACTGACAGAAAAACAGGGCTTTTGCTAATGTGATCCAGACCAGTTTGCCTTCAATGTAAATTCTCAGGCATGAAATTACATCTGAAACAGACACAATAATCCCTCTATATCTCAGTCATAAGTTTAATCTATACTAGAATAACATTTTCTTTGTCTATATTGATGTCTGTTTCAGAATTCAGTGATCTTTTCTTCTTTTCACTGTTGAAGTTAGGGGAATTATTCAACTCCTATTCACCTTACAGTCAATTCAGAATTTTCTTCTTGTCTGTAATTTACACATTCATTGTTGGTTTCTAGGTCATGGGTAGCAAAATGATCTCACATGTGAGAAACCGGATTCGGGACCTACTTCAAACTTTCACTTTCTGGAAATGAAGTAGACTTGGTAGCACAATAAATCTAGCTCACAGCCCTTTAAAGCAACCTAAGTCGCCTAAGCTAACAGCCTGCTCTTTCACACAGATCCTTGGTCAACTAGCTGGAAAGAAGAAAACTGATGAGATTTATAGGTACCTTCAATAAAATGAAGGTGGGGTTGTTTGTTTGTTTAATGACCCATAACATTTCACTCTCATCTAATCATCCTCACCAGTAGTCAGCTGATGCACTAATTCCTACAATGCCCAGGAAGAACAGAATATGCAAAAGAATAGTTACTGCACAAAAAACACAGTGTTCATGATAAGCAACTCAATAAACTGCAGGGTGCATTTATGCCAGATGCAAGCCATTCTGAAGACAGATTTTGGCTGAAGTTTTAGCACCAAATGAAACTAAGGATCCACTCTGGTATAAATCTGGTGTCTCTGTTCAGGATATCATACACAAGAGGGCCTCCTGGCTTTGGAGTCAGCAATCGTTGGCGTGGACCTGGAGACACTTCATCGGGTGAAAGGGAATGCTCCTTCAAGGAGCCCTGTGTCCTATTTTGGGTTGGGCAACCTGGATAGCGAACTGACTGAGAAATGGAGATGGTAAGAAATTCTTATGGAGAACTTGTGCTCCAGTTGGAGAAGCTACAACTGTAAGAAGTGACAAAACCACTGGACAAACAAGAGAAAACTCAACCACCGTGAATTTTCCAAGCTTCCACCCACCCAATCAAACATTTGCAAAACTTTCGTTACATGCTCAACTAAAAATACCTGCTGCTCAAGAAAAGTTACATGACTTTAAGGAGGAAACTTGCCACACGCCCAGAGAGGTATTAATGATGCTTTCAGACAAACACACCCAGTATGTTTTTACAGTCTGGACAATAAAATTTCCTAGCACGGTTGGCACAACCGTCCTCTTCAAATAAGAACTCTAATTGCATTGTTCTCCTAAGGAGTATAAAGTTAAGTGCTTCTTTAAGAAAATCAACCATACATTAAGTAGTCTGACATTCTTGGGAAAAAAAAAAGAAAATTCTATTTGTGTGGCAGAAGACAATGGTCAGACATTAGCATGATCAGGAAACAGTACAGGTAATTCTGGCAACTGCTTTCCTGCTTCACTGTTCGTGAAAGTATCCTGTTCCAGAAACAACACTTAACAAGCATTCTCATAGTAAATGTATATAAACATTTTCTTATTGTTAGACTGACTTCAGATACATACTGATGAGGGGAAAAGGGTCTGATAGAGGACAGCAGCCTTTCTTCATCTCTGGTTGTTAAGAATCAAGAACTGTGCTTCCCCAAGCCAGAAGGAATGGCAAAGAGGTGCTGCTTTGTGCAAACACTGCACACAAAAACCTGGCCAGAGATGAGGGAATGACTTTTCATGTTAACTTACATGGATTTGTTGGTATGTCTGGTCTCAAAGTCTCTCAAAGATGCTGAGAAACTACCAATAGTTTCTGCTGCAGAGGGTGAAAAATGCTCATATTCCATTTGTGCAAATATGCTGGGCTCATGTTATCAAACACATGAATTCCTGTCCACACTCTCTCCATCTCTCCTGCACACCCTGCCATCAAAATAGCAGTGACAAAATTGGCCTCATTTCCTGTATATTTCATATAGACCTAAACATTCTTAAGAATGTTGTCAGGGAATATATTTTAAGGCTGCTAGGCTCACATCTGATCTCCTAGTCTATGCTTTTAAGATATTAAACAGGCTTTACCCAATAAATCACATGTTTTGTGCCTTGGAATCACATGGTATCTGAAATCACCAAAGGCTCAATCCCGCGCTATTCACATTCACTCTATGTGAGTCGGAGGGCCTAGGTCTGAAAAATAAAGTAAAAACTGAGCACCAATCCTTCCCGCATGGAAGGCCAACAAAAACCTTGAGCCACGTCCCAAGAAATTCCGATGGCCAGGCAGAGAAGCAGCCCTTATTGCCATTGTCCCCCTGCCCAGCCCGGCGCCACCTCCTCCTCGCTCCATGAGGGGCGGATCGGAGATGGCGGGCACGGCGAGCACGCCCTCAGCACCGACCCCCTCACGGGCCCCAGGCTGGCCTGAACCCTGCAGAAATAAGCACCGACCACCCAAAACCCAAGCGGGATGATGCTCCCAGAGGCTCTTTCCCGCTGAGGGCTGTAATAGCTGGGTAGGGAAAACAACCCAACTCACTCTCTGGGTTTCACACCGGCAGACAGGCCCGCCTTCTGCGGCCCTCACGCTTGCTGAGCTCCACAGCACCAAGCCGGAGCCCACGGCACATCACCGAGGAGGCACCACGAGCCAGGGGAGCGCTGCCCCTGCCCGAGCCGGAGGGATGCTCTGCGGGAGGAGCAGCACAGGCAGCCAAGGGGCTGAGCTCCTGCCCGGGCACAAACCCCCTGCCCGCACCCACCGCCCTGTCCGCCCAAACCCCGGGAGCCTCCCACGCTCCGACCTGCAGCACCCCATCTCGGATGCTTTACAACAGCACAGAGACAACACATAAAACACACGGAAGAAACGTTGCGGGAAATGCGCCAGCACTTTAAGGAACGTTCCCTTTGGACACAAAGCCTTTTTTAGCCAAACCACTATGATTTTGTTTTAGTGACTCATACAAATGGGATTCTGGATTAAGGTTTGAAAACGGGATATTTTCTCTTCTGCTCCTAGGTTCACCTCAAGACATGTGAAAGAAAAAATAGCAGTAAGAATATTAGGCTGGACTTACATTCACCAACAGACACTAAATAGGGATCTACTAAATTTGTAAAGCTTAGCTGAAGCTTCAAATATATAATTCTGAAAATGCAATTCCTCCCTAAGTCAGTCTGGGCAAGGATCATAAAACTATAAAAAGATACTTTGTCCCTACAGATTGCAAGAAGCTAATCATTAGCCACTTGTTTATAGTGGTTACCTTTTTATTACATTATTCTGATATTTTTCCTTTGCAGGAACCTCCTCCTTATTTCTACCATATGGGTAACAAAAAAAAACCCCCACTGTCTCTAGGCACTTTGTTTTTAAAGACAAAGACATTTGCCAGATTAAAAACAAACATACAACTAAAGTATACATAAATTTGTGTTTGACTACTGTTGGGCATCTGGAATGGCACACACTTTCTTTGGAAAATTTTTCTTCCAGCTTTTCATACAAATGACAGTAAAATATGTACCCAGCAGCAAACAGAGAACTAAATTTAAAACGCACTTTCAGACCACTCTTTCATTTTTTTCTTTTTAACTTCTCTTTTCCAGGGCGAGAGGGGAGGAGGGAGTTTGTACCAATGTTTTGAAGTACTGTAAGTTCTTTTGCCTTTTAACAGAAATATGTAAACAAGGTGTATGACTGTAGGGTAATGTTCTAGTCACAAAGCATTCAAGAGCCAGAGTGAAGCTATTTAAAGAATGGAGTATTCAATTCCTGAGGCCAGATGCTAGTATAAATATGAAACTATGTTCACACTGCAGATTAAATTATTTTTAGTTTCTGCGTTTGAACTGCCAAAATTATTTGGGTTGGGTTTTTTTTTTTACTGTACCACAGAACTTACAGGGCCACATTTTTATGTATCTGAACAGAGGATTAAAAAACACAATCATAAAAGGACTTTTTCAGCTATTTTCTCTGGGCAACAAAACTAGAAGTGTATAGTGACAAACACTGTCACAAGTAAGGGTCATTCAGGGAGTAAGAAAAATAAAAATAAAGATGGAGCTAAAACATTCAAGATCCTTAAAATAGATTTTTATAGTAACTTATCATTTAATTTTCATCCCACCAAGCCTTTAATTTGGAAACACTCAGTGTGAAAGAAAAGCGGAGACAGTGGTTTAAAAATAATTAAAGGGAAAAATATGCATTAAGATTGCATTATACTCTGTCTACTGGGTTTGCCACAAGAGCACACACAGATATTACTAAGAATATCAAGTCACTAGTAATTAACTAAAACAAATAATCAATAATCCCATGACCTTGCCATAGCAAAAACATGCATGAATTCAGGAGAGAAAAACAATGACAGAAACTGGCAGTGATCGAAGCAAATCGAGGCTCAGTGACTAACTGGGTGGGGACCTAACACTAGCAAACATTAAAGCCTGCAAATCACCTACACAGCTGCCACAGACCCCCCTCTTGCTGATGACCACTTCACTGTCGTTAATTTTTTTTTGGTCCTGTAACTATCTTCTCTTTGCTTCATCAGCTGACAAGGATGGAAGGTCCAGAATATATCTCAAGGATGTGATTCATCGACTGGTATCAGAGGGTTAGTCTACCAGTACACAAAAATTAAAACTGCACTCACGTGGAGGGACGTCAACCAAGCCACAGACCCTTCCTACCATGAATACCACAAATGACCCCCCAGCAGGCCTGGATGTACAGCCAGGAGAGGGATGAGCAGAGAGACTGCAGCTTGGTCAGTCAAGAGACCTCCTGCAACACTGAGGAATGTGGAATTACTGAGCAGACTTGCTCTGCACCACACTGAACATGCATATTTTGCCGATGACTTAGAAGAAGGATGAGGCCAGTAACGCCACACAGCTGGCTGGGGGGGATCCTGGGGGGGGGGAAGGGGTCCTGCAGCACCAGGGCTGTAACCCATCTAACCAATCTAATATTGAGATGTGTGAACCGACACAAAGTACCTGCAGAGACTCTATCACCGCCCCAGCTCAGGAAGGCAGGGGACACCACGCTTAATTACAAACAGGTGATGTGGGACATGCTGAAAGCTGAACGTGCTCTGGAATATCATGTCAGGTTCAGCCCCAGTTCCTAATTAACTCTTCTTATCAGGCATGGATCTGGTATCACAACAGTGAAGCCTCCTTTTGGAGGACAGGCTGGTGATCCCAGACTTCCCTGGGTATTTACAACAGGCTTTTAAAATGCATTAGCTTGCACTTTAAAGAAACCTGGGAGCAGAACATCTGGGCTTTGGTTATTTTGTTTCTCAGTAATAAAAAGTGAAAAAAGTGATGCAGCTGTGGATAAAATGTTCAGGAACACAGCAGCCACCTTGTCATCCTTTACCTATTTTCTCTTCACTAGCCTCGTTCACAGGAGCAAAACAGGACGTGGGGGAACTTGGAGGATGACATGAGGGAATGTTTCCCACCTTTTTCTTAAATTAGATATTCAATTTGTTATAGGATCCTTGAATTGTGTGGGGATCTATTCCACTCATGACACACATGCATAACTCCCCTTGGCACTAATGGGAATGACGAACGTGTTGTGAGAGGAGAATTGCCCCCTAAAACTGCAGGAGTGTGAACAAGGTTGTAAATATATCTCAAGGTTCTGGTAACATTAGAAACCAGCCTAGCGAATTTCTCATGGTTTATTATGATATCACCAAATCCCCTCCATGTATTTATAGCCTTGTAATTCACAATTATTCTGGGTCCATAAATGTTTTTGGCATCTGAATGTAGAACTGATACTATTATTTCACATATTATGGTACCGTCCGTGAATGCTAAATTTATTCCAGCACAGACTCCTGGAGTTCATTCATCAGATATTTTATGCTACTGTTCTTTTAATGATTCATTTATCCCTAGTAATATTTGTATTCTGAAGTGTGGTGTCTCCAGCCGACAGCACAATGCTCTGCTGAATTATCTTTTTCTTTCACAGCATAACAAAGTAGAGCACAGTCAAATTGAAGATGGCCTTTAGTACACTGTCAGAACAATACTGCTTACCAAGCATATCCAGACACATTTCTCAAACCACATGTAATGCTCTGGCTGCCAACATGCTCATAAAGTCATTAACCGGCATCTTAAAATGAGGGTGTGATACATATATTTAAATGTTTAGGAAAATCAAATGTGTGCTCTTCTAGAAGCTTATTTTGAATTTCAGCTCCTACGTATATCAATTATGCAGCAGCGCACAGATGTAAAAATTCACCTTGATTTTCACAAGCTGCTAAAATATACTCCTGCTAAAAACATACATATTACCTATCACTAACAAAAGGTTCTTTATGCCATTAACTATTTGCCCTTCACAATGTAACAGAGCAAGACAGACCCAAGCTGAAGGTTTACAGTGCCGTGGATTCATTTTTACAAGCAAATTATTATTAGCAGTAAAATTAAGGAGGAACTTACTTTACATGGTACAGATTTTACTAAATGAAGTAAATAAAGGTTATACCACTATGTTCTCCAACACAAAACCTACCCAGCAAATTGTAATTCATGCTGTTACAGTTTTTAAATATGCGCTTTCTCTATCACCCACTCCCACAAACTTGCACTCCAATTTATACACATACTAAGTTTAACCCTTCCCTTCCCAAACACCCTCACCTACCCATGCTCTCATCACACAAGGATCACCAAGCCAGCAAAGGCCAGGATGATCCAAATTAACCAAGAGATTAAGCAGTCTGAATATTGATACCAAGAGTCTTAAAACTCACATAACAAAGTCAAGGGTTGCAGAACTGTGGTCTTCCCCGTGTACCCACAACACCCATCTTGATGCTCACAAAGGTGACACACAATGCTCGGGGAGACCCTTGGGCTGCCCATGCTGGGAAGGCAGATTTGGTCTATTCACTCAGATGCTGGAGCCAAGCTCATTACCACAATCTTGCCCAACACCTTCCTTGTATTTCTGGTGTTCCATGTCCCACCTTCACTTTCTCGCCCAGCAAAGCCCCACCTTGGCAAGCTGAGGGCCCACCACCTCCTGTTTCTGAGGCCCCCATGAATGCTGACATGGCCCTTCAGTGGCATTACAGCCTCACACACCTTGGGGGTGGCCCAGCTTTTGCTCCCATGTGCATCTGTCCTACCAAACAACTTTGCAAAAAGAAGAGAAAGGGAAGAAAAAGCAAGCCTCCTCCTTCAGTTTCAGATGCACAGAGGATGCTCTCTCTGACAAGCTCCCATGGCACAAGATGGGACATCTAAAAGAAGATGAGTATTGTACCTCAGAGAACAAGTACTGGCCTTTCTGCAAGACACCAGTCAGAACTGGACTAAAACACTTAGGAAAATAGAAAATGACAGGCCAGGCACGTCGCAGTGTGCCTGTAAACAAAAGGCAAGTCATCCTTCTGGGCACAGGAGTAACAAAAGCAACTCAAGAAGAGCAGCTTGGAAGGGAGGTGGTGAATAAATTGGGTCTGGCTGTTCTCCTTCCCCCCAGAAGGGAAATGACACCCAAATCTGGCCATGGTATCAACAACACCCACAGAAGAGCTTGAGCACCTCAGCACAGCAACACAGGTCACAAGACAGCATGATTCATGGGCCGGTATGAAGACAGCTTCGACTTGGTTAACGGAGCGCTTGGAGTCAAAGATGACTGCAGGACTCCAAGTCCTAGGCTCCAACAGTGCAGAATTACAGCACAGGAAAGCAGCCAGGCAGGAAAAAGAGGATGTCCTCTGGGTCCACCCAACTATACCACAACGTTATATAGGTGCTCGGTTTACAGATCTCAGCACACAGCCCATTTCTGACTGGCTGTATGGAAAGCAGGAAAAAGACATTGATGATCTAAGAGAGATGAACAGCTCTAACCAGCAACCATGTCACAGAGAGGAGACCACTGATCACCTCCCTCCATGGCACTGGGCAAGAGAAGTGCAGGGACACGAAACAATAGACGTCGCAAACTGGGTCCCCTGGGACCCAGAAACAATATGGGCAGGGGCGGAAACCAGAGGGAAGGCTGGGGAGGGAAACAGCACCCTCTAAATCCAAAAATTAAAAAAAAAAAAAAAAAAAAGGAAAAAAAAGAAAAAAGACAGACCTCGAGATAAAGTCAAATTCAGAGCACAGCAACACTGCACCAGGAGGCACACGTTTCCAGTTACTGGAACAAAAACTCATGGTCAGTAAGAATTAAATGCAAGATCCAACAGTGACTAGAAGGGAAAAAATCCTGGAGAGCAGACACATGTGGGTTATTACACAGCCTGGCAAGGTCAATCTCGGTGCTAAAAACAGACAAAAATAAAAAAAGCTGTGAAACATTTTTAAAGGGACACTGTCCCACACTGGCTGCTTTGACACTGTCTGTGAATGGTCCTTATTTTTTATCAACTTATTTTGTAATTATGTAGGCTATCCTGTTCCAGCCAGAGGCTGCAACAAAACTCTTATTTATGTTGCAAACCGCTGCAACTTTGGCTTTAAGAGAACGTGGGGCAGTTCCCTCCAGCTTCACAGGCAGTAAAATTTAACTCTTCCTCCTCTAGTTTTGTAGCAGTGATTCTTTCTCTGATGTTTCTGAATAGACCAGAACTGCAATTGCAAATGGCTGTGCTCGACACCAACGACAAAGTGCCCTGTCATACCAATACATAATTGAAAACGCTGACACAGTGACAACTACTATCAGCACAATTCTGATAATCACGTTAGCTTGTTCCTGCTGCAGAACTGTGGGGGTGGGGAAACAGGCACTGTGATTTAGGGGCTACCTAGAGAAAAGTTACCTGGGATTTTATTTACATTTCTTGGCATACCTTCTGTATTTCAAAGAACAAAACACCCACACCCTCAATTTCCAGGAGCAATACTTTCACCCCCTTTTATAAAGGCTCAAAGGTGGGTCAAACCTTGATAAGAAATCCAAATTTTATCTCTTTGATAAGGCGCGCTTGAAGTTTGAGATGTGTGGCGTTAAAACTCCTTTCAAGAGCCACAAATAGATGAGGCTCAACACAATCCAGTGGTGAATGAAAGGCTTCCACAGCCAGTGCTGCATATTAAAATGTTTTTGTCACCCCCATACGCTTCCTTTGTAATGAAGTAGGCTCTCCCCAGGGAAAGGAAGAAATTAACAGCACTTAAATCATCTCAGCATTGCTCAGGCAAACATGTGGCCTCGGGAAGGACCAGGTGTCTGCAAACAACCTCGCAAGGAACCCCCCCAACCTCTTTCCAGGGAGGTGGAGAAGGTGCAGAGGAGAGCAGAAGTGGCTCAAGAGAGAGGGGCAAGTGAGGACGGGGAGCCCCAAAATGCTACTGGAGGTAGGCTCACCTCCAGGACCAAATTGCTGGGGGTTCGCTGGACCTAACAACAGCATCACCTTTCAGCATTTAAAAGGCAGACAGCAAATGAAGTCAACTAGTCAAGAAGTATTTGTTAAACCAACTGGCTGACAAATAATTGCCCTCTTCAGGCAAGGCCAGACAAAACTGTCTGTTTGCTCAGCACCTTGGGTTATCTCTGGTCCCAAACATGTTAAACCCAAAGGTAAGTAGCAACTAAACCAAAAGGAGATGTTGAACCAAATGAAGCCTCCTGCTCCACAGCCTACTGGTGCTCTTGTCCTGCTGCAGCAGTGCTGGCATGTGCCAGAACCTGCACAAACATAGAAGAAAAAGCCAGGCCACAATCTATTTTTCCCAAGGGAGCCGTCCTTCTCCATTCAGGCTCCACAGAGCACAACAGACAAGTCATGTAATACCCTCATCTATGGCAAAAGAACTGTATCAATTGGGCTGGTTAAAATGAGTTAGAGAGGTCACTCTGACCCACAAGACAAAAAATAACATACGGTGCACAAGGGCAGAGAAGGAAAAATGGGATAATGGGACACTTACAGGAGCTTTATCAAGATCAAAATGGCATTCACGTAGGGCAATGGGGACAGGAAGGCATAAGGAAGAGGCAAAGAGTGCACACAGAGAAGAAGGGGAGGGGAAGAGTTTAGAGGCATGACTTACGCACAAAGTATCCAAAGTGGCTGTACTCTGAATAGCTAACAATCAGTTGGTCAGAAAATTATTGCATGAAGTTAAGCGAGGCGAGCCTGAACGGAGCAGCACGCGACAAACAATGGGAAAGGAGAGTCGGTGTCAGACCAGAAGTCACCACAACTGTCTGAGCACGCTACAGCTGCACTCTATCAGTTTTGATACTATCACAGTTTGCCTACATTATGACTTAATAACCTTCACCTGGAGAAGCTGCAAGGCCACTGGCAAGTGAAATCAGAAGGGCCATGCGACAGCCCAGCGCTCATTGGGAACTGCAGGGTTGGCACCTTCCTGCAAGGCAGCTCATCCCCCCTCTGTTCTTCCAAACTTGCTGCAATCTGCCATGGATCAGCCAATTTATATACCAACACGAGATCCAGCGAGGAGCTATGATCTTCCAAGCGAAGATACGCAAATTATGAGACTGGTAACAAGAAGGAAATGGGAGGGTGACCCAGTCCTGCAGCATCCAGCCCTGCCCAGCAAGCTCAGCTGGAGAGTTCAAAAGAGCTACTTCAAGAGAAGCAGGAAACAACTGCTGGAAAGCCACCTATGGCCTAGAAAAGGGTGACTGTGAGAACACACACTTCAGCTAGAAGTAGTAATTGATTTCCCTGGATTTCACAGGCAAAAAAGACACAGATTCTATACCTGCAAATGCATGACTGTGGGAAATGAAAGACAGGACAAAACTGACTGCTAATTTTCTTTGGGTTTCCCCCCGCTGGACCCAAACAAGCAAGAAATAACTGCAGCAAACCCCCTTCAGTAAGCCCCAGAACTTGCTCATCCCCATTAATAACGCTGCCAGCGCAGGAACAGGAGTGCCTGATGCACAGCAACCTCACCTGTCCATTCTGGCATGACACCCATGAAAGATGGATGAAAAGAGTTGTCAATGCCAGTTTGGGAACCAAACCCAGACCCCTGTCAGGACAGAGCTGGAGGGATGCAGATTGCCCAGCCGGGGCAGCAGCTCCCACCTCAGGCACAGGGGCCACTTGTTCCTTGGCTAAACCCAGGCAGCATCACAGCCCAGCCTAACCCAAACCAACAGAGCTGGCGAGCACTAAATTCAGTCATTTTTCCCTCAGTCTCTTCTCTCAATTTCAGCTCTGACTCTTCTATCTTTTATTTCTTTTTCTAAAGACACATTTAGAGATGAAACCATTCATAACTGCCTATCCACAGACAGTTTGTGGCAGCATAATTGACAATGAGTCTGCTGCAAAAATGAAAATGCTGTTTTAATAACCTTGGCCTAAAATACATTCTGTTGTATGCCTCAAAGGGTTTCAATAAAAAGTCAACCTGTAGAGACATATTTTCTTGGCTTAAACAACAATCCAAAGCATATAAATGTAGTCCAACTATAATGACATATTTATAGGCCAATAAAGCTTACACTGCAGCTTTCATACTTCACTTAAAGGAAGTCTGTAAGAAGCAGTGTTATATAAAATAATTTGAATTGGTTTTTTTTCGAACTGTAGCCCAAGGAATACAAATATGCAATTTTGCCATATTTAACCGATAGTGTTTACATTGCTTAGTTGCTAGAAATTTTGTAAAATGAAATAATTCCTCATTTGGTGATTTCCCACTGGTTTACCAAATATGGGTATGCAAGTCCATTTATTACAAAGAAAAATCCCCCAAATAATTCTAAAGACAAAAATAAATAACTAGCAGCCTCAGTACTGAATGATTTTATCAGACCAATTCTTCTGGAAAAACAGGTTCTCATGTTCATTATGAATAATACATTCCTGAGCAACTCTATTTTTATATGCTGCATTGTTGTTACTCTTTATTTTTCTCAACATTTGAAAGAAATATTCAGAAAGCTATAAATAGTCTTAAGACATAAACTGCTCCCATTCAATATTGACATATTTGTAGAAAGGGACAGAACGTATAACATAAATATCTCAACAGGCAGAAAGAAATAATTCTTAAAAATCATTTTTCAGGCTGAAATCTTGAAGCTCACACAAAAAAATGCCATTGCAAGATCTTTTATTTAATACAGTCCTAAGGAAAAGTTCTGCATAATTCACTAGGGATAAAAACAATGGCATTTTACAGAAAAAAAATAGTTTCTGCAGAAAAGAAAGGCAAAGGGAAAAGAAGGAGAGAAAAGAAGAAGAAAAAAAAAGAGAAAGGAGGAAAGAGAAATGAAAAAGAAAAGAGAGAACAAAAAAGGAGACAGAACTACCTCATCTGAATTAGGGTCAACTCTCAATTATAGGTGCATGGTTTCTCTGGGTTGTGGATTAACCAGGTGCTGCCTTCATTTTGGCTAAGCAAGTGTCACAGAATGCATGGCACAGGGTATACACTGCTCACAAGGCCTCACTCTGCCTGGTTATTGTTTGAAGCTGCTCCCAGCAGCAACGTGTTTAATTAAGTATGTTTGCACAGTGACACTTCTCTGGTTCTGCATCGGCCATGTTTTCATTTCATCCAGGTTACTTCACTCTTCACCACTCCTGGATAGTGTGTGAAAACTGATTTTTTTCTTCTGCAAAGTTTTTTTGAGCTCTTTGGTAGGCATATAATTTCCTATTACCTTCTAGAGCTCGATTCAAAAACATCTAGTAGGAAAAACTGCAGAATCCACTCACTTCCATGGGATTTTTCCATAATGGAAACATGTTGTTTCATAGGAAAAAAGGGGTCCAGGAGATCACGTTGTTTTTCTAGGCCATTTCAACACCTGGTTCAGCAACTTCCTCATCTACAGCCAGGGTTAAACATGAGCATCACCACAGGGACCTTTGCATGACAGTGCACTGTGCTCCCTCACAGTATACAACCCTGTTTTAAGAGCAAAACTGCCCCATCCCATTGTGCTGGAGGCCTGCTGCAGAAGTTATTGCTAATAAATCTTTGGATCACACTGCAGCTGAGTGTTGCTCTGTTGGCAAGGTGCTGAGCATTGGAAAAGGTCTGTGGGCACACATCGTAACAGGCAGTAAACCTGCCCTTCTGACAGCAGGCAGGAGACAACACCAGTGGCTCAAATCCCTGTGCCTCGGACACCGCCCTACCCTACTGCCCTTGCCTACAGCTTGGGAGATGACAAATCCCAAAGCCCACTGTCAACCTTGACCAATCGCTCAGAGTGAGAGAAGTAAATCTGCTTCATCTGGTGGGTGTCAAACCTCCACCCCGCAGCTGAGACAAACACCAGAGCTCATGGGTTGTCCACAGGACACAACCAAATCTGGCTGCTTCACAAGCTTCCAAGACCACCATTCTTCTGAGTTCTTGTCAGATCTGGGAAGCAGAATATGCTTAAATCCTTGAGCTTTTCAAATAGGTAAAAAATCATCTTAGTACTGAATTTAAGAAATTTCTTTGAGTGCCTTTAAAAGGCTAGATTGTCTATAGAAACATACCTAGTCAGCTATAGGTCTCCTTGAACCTTCAACCAGTCATTACGAAGATAAAGGCAATCATAACCAAACATTAGCCAAAATTCCCTTTTCTACTGAAAAAAAAGCAACCCAACAATAAAGTCAGAGCCACCAACTGAAAATGAGCAACATCAGAATGTGGGGTTATCAAAATTATACCATACAGTTTGCATTCCATAAGCGTTTTCAGTATAACCCCTACTTTGAAAGGCTTAACATGCAACCATAAGCTTTAGGCTTAAAGATAATTTTCTTTGGCTCCTAGGGTAGATAATAGCAATTTCGTAACTTACCACAAGGGTTTTTTTGTTTGTTGAAAACAAAAACAAGAAAACATTAGCACACAAAAGTTCTGTCTGAAAAACATTAAGATTCTTCTGACACAACAAACAAATGCAAATAAATGTAATGTGTAAAGAAGATACCAGGGCAATTGCAAGAGAAAATTACTGCATGTAATTATGAACCAGAAGAAACCACACAGAAAAGCAAAGGAAAAGAATTGCATGGATTATTTTTTTCGCAGGCATGTAATGAAGAATAAGATCAACTTCCAATTATACTTTAATCTTCTAACCTACATATCTAATGGTGAAAAATGTGAGATTGACAAAATCACTTCACCACTTGATAAGATCAGAAAAATGAGATGCAGAAGATAAATCCTACAAGACAGATCTTCAGCTTCATGTAACTTGGCTTCAATGCTAACACAGTCATGACATTATAAAACTGAACTTGGTTCTGCATCTCCTGTTCACGAAGGTACAAAAGCAGTTCCCCAAATGCATAAGCCTTAGCTTTTAATTTCTTACCTTTCCACACATTATGGCCTAACTTAATGCTTTACAAACGTGGAGCATTTGTTAAAAGCTTGGCACAAGAGAGAAATGTCCCTGGCATGCCCTTCAAAGTACCATCTCTGGCAGATGTTGTGCATCCAAGGTCCTACCACCACAAACAGGCATGTTTTATCAAGAGGGGATCCATCTTCCTCGGACCCCACAGATATTAGAGGTGTGAGTGTCTGCCCACCAAAGCAGCCCCAGAGCTGCAAGCCTGTCCTGCAACCATCCAAAGGAGGAGAGCTACCATTCCCCTCCCTGGAAACAGACCAGGAAAGAAGGGGCATGTCTGTCTGCAGACAGCAGTGGGGCGCTCACAGAGCCCTGTGCTGTACAGTAACACAAAGCTGACAAGGGAACACTATCGGAGGGACACCCCCCTACTGAAGAAGACACAGAGCCAACCGTAGGGAGGCAGGGCAAGCACCAGGAGCCCCTCTGAGCTCCCAGGAGATGGGGTGGGAGAAGCAAGAGGCCTCTGCTCGCCCCTGCCTGTTGCAGGAGGCCTGGGTAAGCCGAGTCAGCCTCCTGTCCCCACCGTGCACAGCTCTGCCCTGATCCCCCAGCGCGCAGAGCCCCAGGGAGAGCCCGTGACAAGCATCTGTGTGCACCCCTTCGGGGTCTGAGCCACAGCACTCGGGGCCACGTCTGGGAGCAGACAGGTATCACGGAGTTACCCACGCCAGCCTCGGAGGAGCCTGCGATGAGCTCAGCGCCAGCACCCATCCCACGCTGGCATCCCAAGGCCACACCTCTGCCCCCGGCTCAGCTGCACCTTGGGAACCGCGGACCGCGTGGCGCGATCCGGCTCATCCGCCTTCGAAAGGCGCCCGCCCGCACGCCCCTCCCTCCCCACAGGAGAAAGTCAGGGATACTCACCGAGGTCAGCCTTCTCCTTCAGGATGTCTTTGAAGTTCAAGCCGCTGTTGAGTGTGGATTGTCTGTATCTCGTCAAGGCCTCTTTCTGCCCATTCTTGCCCACATCCATCGGCTGGACCGGCTCAGCCCGGAAACCACACTTCCACTTGGAGAAATCGGACTGTGCCCATTTTGCCAAGTCCTCAAGTTTCACAGTAACTTTTTCTGAAACAGCAATAACTTCATCCTGCAAGAAGCGGCAAAATGAGAACACAACATGTCACTCCGGGCTCCACGATGACTGACAAACCCGTAACACCACCCCACACTGACTCCTGGAAAAGTATGTCTTGCTGCTGAGTTACAGAATAGCTAGTACTTAATTTATTCCTCTTGCCATCTAAGTGGAAATATTAGTTGTTTACTTGAAGCAAATATACATGATCTAAAGACAATTTCGAGGACCAGGGCAATGATCCTGAAAGGCATTTGAAATGCAGGTTGCCAAATCACATCCTGTATAACCCAAAGCCCTGAGGGAAAGTTTGGTTTTTAGGTGCAATTAGCTGCAAATGTAAAAATTCATGGCTGGATGACTAATGGTTATAGCTAGTCCTGAAATAAATGGACTAAGTAAATCTCAGATTCTTGGAACTCTGACTCACCAGAAAATTCCTGTGTTTATGGTACATTTTCCCTTGGCTTAAATACAAATATTGAATTTAACTTCTGTCCTTAAAATTAAATAAAACTGTGATGTAATCCCAAAAGAAATACTACATAAATGTTATATGCTTCCCACCAAAAGAAACTTGCACATTCTCATGTTTCTTAAAACCTTTTTCAGATCAGAACTGTAATTTTTTTCCCTTCTAAAACATACAGTCTAAGAAAAGCACTTAAACTTAGTTTAGCCTCCAGAACATACTCAAATTAAACAGCCCTAATTGCTGGATTTTAACCTTCCAGGAAACAATCAACTCCTCTCAGTCATGATGAATAAGCAGTATGTTTTATAGCTGACTCCAGTGAGCAAAGGATCAAAAAAGCCTCAAAAAAATAAACAAACAAACATACATATCCAGCAAGATACACTCCAGATTTTTTGGTTAAAACAGCAGAAATAATTTATGTTGTAACAAGAGCTGGCTGCACACCCCACCTTGCACACCACGCATTTCTAGCACTAAATAAGGTTACAGGTTCTTGAAATAAATAAACCAGAATCAAATTTTTCTCTCAAATAAACACAACTATTTGCAAAGGGAAGAGAAATACTTTGAGTTATTAAACAAAGAGAAAAGCATGATTGATTCTCTCTGTGTGTTTTTTTTTTGTCCACTGAGCACATTCCTCAGGAAATAAAATACTGCTCAATGGAAAAGGGAAAAAAAAAAAAAAAGCTTTATTGTGACAAGTTGCACACAATACAAAACCAGAACTATCTCTAGTGAAAAAACAGATCTGATATTCCACTCTCCCTTATATAATACAAAACTGTTTTATAAGCAGGCACCTTCATTACATTTAGTGCAATAACAAATATTTGGTCAGAAATGAACAGCATGCTTATATGCTAAGCAAGCTTGTAATAAAATCTTTTCCTTTATCACTGCACAGCCTAAGAGCCTCCACCAAACAACAAACAATAACAGTGATGCTTTAAATCTCCCTTTATGACAAACGTCAATACTTTGTAAACAAGCACTGGGTACTACAAAGTACAATTTCAATGGATGGTTTCACCCAATTTCATTACACCATCCACTTGAAATAAAAAAGCTGTAGTTGCTATGCATTTTATAGCTATTACATGGTGATCATTAAATGTCAGGATGGAAAAAAATAATACATATATATAAATATCAGCCTGCTGGCAGACAATCTCAGCAATTTCTGGATGAAGTCCTCTTTCAGGATGTTGAATACCATCACCAGCTACTACACAATTTCTAATATTCCACACTAGAGAAATCTATTTAGCAGCAGCTTAAAAAAAAAAAAATCCTTACTTGGAGATCAGACATGTTTTTGGTTAAAATATTATTTTCCAAATAGCTCTCATGATCAAATGATTATGATTTCAATTACTAGTTTCTTCATATCCTTTCCAAGAACTGGTATGACTAATTTTGGCTGACATACAAAGTAAGCTGAGCAGACAATTTATTAACCAAAAGAAAAGTACAATCAC
This sequence comes from Scytalopus superciliaris, assembly GCA_013400415.1. Lineage (NCBI taxonomy): Eukaryota > Metazoa > Chordata > Aves > Passeriformes > Rhinocryptidae > Scytalopus > Scytalopus superciliaris. The sequence continues at coordinate 110,025 of VXBX01001360.1, forward strand.
TATTACATCATCAATGAATAAACTTGTTTTCGAGAATACAACCTTCACACACACGCACATGATGTGTACACAGGGAAAAAAAAGGAATTAAAGAAATAAACAAAAAAAAAAACCAAAAAAACCCTATTGTACCAAGGGCGAAGCGATGATGGTGCACTCGCTGGCTCTGCCCAGGCTGCCATGGAGGGGCAATCAGAGGGGCCATCAGCTGGCCTCCAAATCCCTGTCCTGCCCTCAGAGATCCCCCCAGCTGCCCCAGGGAAACACGGCCGAGTCTGCTTTTAGCCGGGACATGGGAAAATCTCCCAACACATCGCAGGGCCTGCCGTGGGTCACCCTGCCCATCACACAGCGGGACTGGACACACCTGCTCTCTCCCTCGCTGCTCATTTTTGGCCCAGTTCAGAGAGAACATGGGCTGTCCTTCCCAACTCCTCAAGCATCACAGGGGGCACAGGTCGGACCACAGTCCTCCTCCATGTGCCGCTGCCAACGAGGATCTCACCAGTGAGGGGCCACGTCTCCAGGGACATTCCCACCCCGATGGCTCATCATACACATGCTGCCCCCCTGCAGGGCATGGTGGGTGGCTACAGCCCCTGTTTTTGGGGAGCCCGAGCCATGGGCGGTTCCAGAGGGGCTGTCTTCCCCACATCCCAGCAGTTTGGTAAATGCAGGAGGTCACCTGCCTCTCTGCCACCAAACAGAGGTCACCCAACTGCTTCACCAACCCTGGAATCTCAGTGTGCCTTGCCAAGCTTTCACACATCCCTAAGCAACCTTTCCAAGCAGTGAGACCTAAACTACTGTCCCTCTCCCTTTTGGTTAAGCCCTGTGTCACAACACAAGCTGCCCTGGGACCTGCAGGCTCTGCCAGCCAGAGGAGCCCCCACAGCTGTCTGGTATCAACTGCTGTGCACCTTCTGCCACAGCCCTTCCAGAGAAACCCCTTCAATGAGATGACAAAGGAATACAGATGTTGAATAAATAAAAACCAGGTACACGGTGACACACGACTAACAAACCTTTAGAAGATTAAAGAAATCTGCTGTATAACCTTCATGTCATTCATAATTATATCTCTGTGTAAACATGAAAAACCACCCACGCCGTTTACAGAGCATATATATGTATATATCTATACAAAAATCAACTCATCGTGTATTAGCTATGCTCTGAAGTGATACGTTTATGAGGTCTCCATTGCACAGTAAAGTCTCTAATTACCATTTTTCTTGCTACAGAAAGATGAGCAAACAACTGGTACAGATTTCAGCCCTGCTCAAGAACGAGATTTATCTTGGATGGACCATTCTGGACACTGACCAACCAATGGTCAGTGGTCCCATGGACCAATGTTCCCAGCCACAGTGTTGTCTAAATCTCAAAATAAGCACTGACTATAGAAAGAACCACCTTTTTTTCCTGCTTCTATAAAAATGGGTATCTAGTCAACCTGTAATTTTAGCACATCTTACAAGACACTAAGCAAAGTATAATACTTTCACCTCTCAAGTGGGAAGTGGGGAGACAGTTAAGAAAGATGGTGACACAAAGCCTTCTCATTCCTCTCTTGTTTTTTTTTTTAAGAGCATACTGGATTTGCATTTCCAGAGAAGTCATCCAGGGAGAAGGGGACAGCATCTTCTTGAGAGCCGTTATGCTTAAATATTATGTCACTGTTGTCTAAGCAACCATCACAGCCTCTCGAAAGCACAGAATGCTATATTGCCTGACTCAGCAGATGGTTGAAATACTTACATTCAGGGAAAGAGGTCAGGTAGTTATAATAGTTTAAAACAGATAATTATTTTTCAGAAGAAATATTAACTCTTACAAGGCAGGGAGTCACAGGGCAGCACAGGGAGGTCGTACATCTTGATTGCACACCCGCATACGGTACGTCACAACTCCTCACTCATTGCCAATAACCAGGAAAGATTTATATTTTAGAGACACTGAGGCAGCCTTAAAAGAATTACAGCAACTGAGATATCTCAAAATTTTGACATGCTGAGACTGTTTTCACTCCAGTGCTTCCAGAGGTCATTTAAGGAATTCTGGAGGGCACGAGTGAGTTGAACACCTGCTTGGCTGTCTCCTAACATCAAATACGTGGCCTAGAGAGAAACAAGAGATGTACTGTAAAAACTCTTGCTGATAATTACAGGAGACACTGTGTGTCATTTATCTGATCAGTATGATTTGCATTAGAAAACATCTTCAAGCCTTTTTCGTGAAATCTTTAGCACAGTAGATAGCTGGGGATGCATATTTTACAACCCAGTACATTGCTGATGAAAACACATTCATCCACGGGAGCAAAAAATACAGTGTGACTCTTATGGACTGCATTCACCAGGGATAACAGAGCTGCATATTTTATTTGGCCATAAAGGTCTCTCTTATTGTGGGTGTTTTTTTGACATCCCACAGATTTTTTGGTTTTTTGCCATTTAGGTGAAAAGAACCTTCCCACACCTTGTGTAACAATGCAGTTCCCACCTCAGGAATCCGGTTTCCTATTCTAGATCCTTTTCAGGAACTGAAGGTCATGTTGCAAACATGGAGAAGGTGGGAGCTTGTTGCCAATAAGCACCTCTCCCATTGCAATGCATTTACCTGGGTGTTTGAGCAAGTACCACAACCCTTACTTGACAGCACACTCAAACCAAAAGACCTCAATCACAGAGCCTTTAGTCCAGAGCTCTTCTCTGGACTACAGATGCCACTAGGGCTCTGGGACAGCAGGAGAAACCAGGTCACTTCAATTCAGCCCTAACCCACTCACCAGAAGTCACTCAGGAACCCAAGTCTCCAGAGCCATCTCCTACAAGCAGCACTTCCTCCACGGACCACATGCAGCCCTAAAAGGGCAGAGAACATTTGCACCAGCACTGCTTTGCTCTCAGAGACGTTCTCCAGCCTAAGAAGGTCCTGCTTCCCTGCTGTGGACTGGGAGGACACATGGCAGGGTTTAAGGCTGCAGGATCACAAACTAGCAGAAAGACTGTGGCTGTGTTGTAAAAAAGGTCTACCTCTGGGACATTCCCTGTTCAGTCTCCCTGCAAGGCATGTGAAGGACCCTCCCATGACACACTCCCCTATTACATGGGCACTGCAGTCCCAGACCCCAGCACTCAGGTGCACTCCACAGATCCCCTGGGACCCCTCTGTCTGCCCTGGGCTAGGGCATGCGTGAGGAGATGGCACCAAATGAGGCACCTGGGGCAGGGATGGGGGGAAAGAAACCTGCCTGTGCCAAGCACTGGAGTCTCCTGTGAGGCTTCCCTGTCATTCAGTGATTCCACCTGCGGAACAGCAGCAGTTCCTGCCTGGCAGAGCTGTGCCCCAGTCCCCAGGTCTGCAGCATCCTATAACCCTACCCCAAGTGCCTCATTTGGTGCCTTCTCCTCACACACGCCCTAGCCTGGGGCAGACAGAGGTGTCCCAAGGGATGTGTGGAGTGCTCCTGACTGCTGGGGTCTGTGCCTGCAATGCTCCCCAGGGGTGCCTGTGTGCACAGACCTGCAGAGACCCCCGCCCTCCACCCCTGAACATACCCGAGAGCCTTGAGAAGGGAAGCAGGCACAGACCAGGAATTTACCTGGCACACGGGAGAATTTTAAAGAGGCCAAGGCAGAACCTTTCATCTGTTAATCCTCTGCTAATTACTTTAAAGGACTATAATGATCTTGTTAAATTCAGGTGACAGCTATTTCCCCAGCCTAAGCACAGCCGCACAGAGCTGTCTGAAACACACTGATGTGTTCATCCCTCCTGCCAGGGTCCAAAACCAAGAGAAGAGACCAAGATAAAGGACACGAGTGAAGCATGTGAAGTCCTATGGTTTTCACTTTCCCTTGTATTAGCAAGCAGCTTTTTCCACGTGACGCAGTAATTCCAAAGCAAGACACGCAAAATGACCTGGGGCACAGCAGCACCACGTCTTTGTAGGATGCTTTGTGGGATACTGGTACATCTGGGCCAAAAGTGGGGCAGAGATGGAGCACACAGAGGGACGGCTGCGAGCAGCCAGACATGACATTTCTACTGTGAGCCTTCTCCTTTTTGTCTGGGGTGTTTTTTCCTCCCTCCTCCCACTCCCAAATAGAGGTTCAAATTGAATTTATATCTGTCATTGCAGATAGAAGTTCTGACCAAAGAGAAAATAGGCTTCAGTCAAAATGTTTTCCCGTCAGATAGCTCACGATCTCGAGGAGCTGTTTTAGTTTAGGCAAGTTGACAAGCAATTCATTCCTAATTTTGCCTACTACAGTTACAGTACGAAAAGCTTTCCTCATAGATTACATAATTATATTTTTCTTAACAAGGAGTACATGGCATTAGCAGGTTTAAATTATGCAAGCTTATTCTTTTGTCTTTTGTTATATTGTGTTCTATTGTGCTGGTAAAACAATATGTGCTTTAATTAGCAAATATCTGTAAATAATTTACTTGCTTTTCATACAGCAGAACAATGGAGCCAATTTTCACATACATCCACTGAGCATGTCTAGGGGGTTTCTTGCCAGAACCTTCCATTGTTCAGTATCTGTATCAATCTGCCCATCATTAGCAGCAAACGTTCAACAACCCAGCAAGACATTAAAGTTTTGGCCCCCGGGAGCAGCCTCAAGCCCCCCAAACCCGAGGCTATGCTCTGCAAAGGAAGATTAAAACACCCAGAAAATGAAAACAAACTCTTTTATTATCTATAACCCTGGCACCTTCGCATAGAAACATGGACGCCTGCCAAGCATTAAGGTCATTGGATTAATGCCATAAAATGCCGATGTTCATCTGACCTTCTGACTGCATTTTAGCTACAAATAAAAAGCTCAACTTGATACGACACCATGAATCACGCGAGCGTCTCGGCTCTGCAGGGTTAACGCTGGGTGTGAACCCACACTGCACACGCACAAACACACACACACACACACACACACAAAGAAAAACGCTCTTAAATCAAGAGTGGATGACTGTTCAGAGACTTAAGGCATTGTTATTTTGAATGCGAATGAAAGGGCCAGATCAAGCATTGCAAGAATATTTCAATTATGTATTTCCCAGAACTACATCTCTGAGCAACTAATGCAAATATTGCTCCCATAGCAGTAGAACTTCTTCCCGAATAAAAGCATACGAGAGCTTGAATCAGAACATACTTTCTATATCATTCGCATATTGTTTGAATATTATTAAAAATGCAAAATCTATGTATGCGTTACTCTCCTGAGCAATACAGTAATTATGATTAAGGGACAAGCAGCACAAAAAGAGCCAATTTATCTTACTTGCGCTTAGGAATACTATTGTGTAACTAAGCAACTAAAGACAAAATATAGTCTAATTAATTCACTCCTATGCTTATTTAAAAGACACAATTAGAACATTTTTATTTTCCAGCCTGCACAGTATCTCAACATGCTTGAGGGTGTACCATGTGAGGCCTATTATTCTCCAAAGACAAGAGTTTAATGTTTAGTGCCACTGATCAGACTGGGAACAGCAACTCTGGAGAGCAGTGGGTGTATTTTACAGTCTGAATGCACTGGGAAGGGGAGGGAAATGGGAAAAAAAAACAAACTAAAAAAAGAGATCTGCCTTAAATGACCAGACATGCCAGATTGCTGGCTAATGGCTAGCAACATGTGGCTTCTCTGAGTAATATCACTGCCCTCTCCTTCCTTTGCCAGCATATGCTACTGGTGGCAAGAGAGATAAAAATATACAGAGTGGATATGCAATTACCAAAACCACGATATTTTATGACAAATGCCATTCCTCTAACACTGCTATTACAGTGCGCCTGATTTCCAAAGCTGAATTAATTTGAGCAAGTGTACATTGGAGATTGATGCTATTAGCATGATTTTTTAAAGCACCCTTTAATAATCATAATCTGCATGTTTGAAACGTGTTGCCATTACCAGTGTTGACAGATACGAGCATAAGGCACACACCGTGGAGACTAAAACAGTGCTGTTCTCATTTCAAGTAGGAGCATACAGATTCCTACGTCTTTCAAAAAACAAAAAAAGAAAGATCTATTACTGTGCAAAGGGAGTAGCACATGTTTCAAGGGGGGTGGCAATAAAGCAGTATGGGTGTAAGACACCATGTTCAGGCCACCCTATGCTACCTTTCTGCACTGGGGCAGGACATCTGCAAGCGAAGAACCCCTCCAGAGCAAACCATGCTTTCAAGGGATGCTGTGAACATCTGTCCCAAAAAGAACAAACCCCCTGCCTCCCTTAACTTTCTGGAAGAATATCTTCTGAAATTATAAATGACATCCATTTATGGAATAATTTCTTTTTTTTTTTTTTTGCTTTCCCCCAATTAGTCTGAAAATGCAAAATACTGCTAGGGAAATAATTACAGGAAGCTAGCTCTCTCCTCTCCTCTCCTCTGTATGAGCAACGCTTACTCATGTAAATTACTTGCATGAGTAAGGATTATTTGCAAGGCGAAAAGCATTGCATCAGATTCCCAGTTCAGGAGAAGAGATGAAATCAACATGAGTTCGTAGTAAACTTCACTGCTGATGAATGAACCAAAGGCAGATCCCCACTGACAGTCCAGCCTCAGTGGAAGCACCATTCACCACGATGCAGGGCAATGCAGGAATGTCATACCATGCAAAGTTAATCACTTGCTTGTTTAGGGCTTTTTAGGAATTGCATGCATCACATCAAATACCACCTCTGGATTTAATAAGTACCAGCTTTGAAACACATTCTTAAGCCTAGTCTCATTAATGCCAACACCTTTAAAATCATGAAAACACAAGGCACTAACAAGCATTTTGCTCTAGAACTGCTTCTGCAAAGGTCAGTTGTTCTGCAGTCCCACACTATCCCTCGGAGCAGAGAGGAGTGAGTGAGCTGGAGAAGGGTTTGGTCAGGACCCTGTGGGTTGGAGGACTTGGGGGCTGAGCCCACTTTGCAACCCCAGAGTGCCATGGGACCAGGGCAATGAGCAAGGGGACCAGACAGGGACACTCTGCCAGCATCTACATCTCCCAGTCAGTTGCCAGAAAAGCTGGGGGGCTGCTTTCCACACCTGCCCTGTGAAATAGTTTTCAGTGCAACAGTGTGCTCTTAGAGTCACTCCCTCTGGATCTTCACAGACTCACAAGCATCCTCCTTTGAGCCCTGTGCGAGGCACCTTCCACCATGGACATTTTCACAAACTATGCAGGAGGTGACACAGTGGACCAGGCTCAGTGGATGACAAATCAACGTAAAGTGGCGACTTCCTCCAGCAAAAGACACTTTCCTCCATTTTGGCAGTGGCCCTCCAGGAATGGAGGAGAGCCACTTCTTCCCCGCTGCTTCACCTTTTTGATCAGCGCTGCACCTGCTGCAATGTTTGGGCTTGATGGTGAGGGGGAAGGCAGCATGGCCAGGCCCCCATGTTTTAAAAGCAGCAATGAAGTTTTCAGTGAAGTAGCACAAAACTCTTCTACCTCACCTAACAGTGTTCCTAAAGCCACCGCCGCTCTTACAAAGGTGTCTTTGCTGCTCCTGCACAAAGACCCATGGCCTGAACGGGATGCCAGAACTGGTCCCAGCCTCTCCATGCATGTCTCTTTGGGATGTGATGAGCATCAGGGCCAGGAGCACTTGCACCTTCTGCATGTGACCAGCCCCATCCCACATTCCACCACCCACTGAGACTCCCTGGGAAACAATCTCTGGCCAGCTCCTGGGGGTGAAGGGAAGTTTCTCCACTGTGGTGATGGGGATGCTGAGCCTTAGGTGCAGGGAGAGGTACCACAGCGGAAGCACACATGGGCTTGAACCTTCCCTGGGTCTGGGTCCCAGTGTGAGGAAATATCCGGTTTTAGCAGCAGTCAGGGTTATATTTAAATCTGGATGATGAATTCACTCAGCTATAAAAAGACCTATATTTACACTTATTGCTGATTAGCTCAAACGTTTGGCAATCAGATAAAATACGCCATCAGAAATTTCTGACTAACAGAAGCATTACATACCTCCTCGCTTCTCCTCCCTCCCTCCTCACAGCCACTAGCTGAATATTGTCATAGTGTCAGTGCTGCTATTACGGAGAGCAGGCAGCCAGCTGCTTCTATTAATCATGCCTCTAGCGCAGGTAGCTGCGAGTGACTGTGCCCGAATCTCCCGCGGGCTCCATCGCAAGCCCGCGCTTCACCCACTCGCTGCCCTCGCCCACAGCTCCACTGACAGCGAGTGCCCCTCTCACCCTTCGCCTTGGACAACACAGGGTCGCCATACAGGTGTAAGCACCATCTCACTTCGCTCCCAAAGGCAAGACAAGGTGTTTTACCCCATCAGCGGTCCCACACCACGAATGAGGTCTACCCTGACATCCGCAAGCCGCCTCTGACCCGCGAGCTGCATCTCCTCCCCCAGAAGGGGCCCAGCATGGAGTTAGGAAGACTTGCAGCCCCAGAGGCGGCCCCGATGCCCCTTTGGGGACCAGTGTGGATGTCACTGACCTAAGAGAGCAGGACCTTGGGGTGGTCAGGGGAAGAAGCCGCCCCGCGCCCCCTGGAAGCCGGTCAGCCCCGCGCTCAGGACCCTGCACAGCACAGCCAGCACCCAGCCTTTTGTCTCCCGTCTGCCTGCACGTCCTCGAGCGCAGTTCAGATCGCTCCAAACTATTAAAAATCGATCATAAAAAATCATTCCGATGTCTATAAACAAGTTAATGGAGTAAGTGAAAACAAAGTACATTTCTTAATGGGAGTGTTATGTTGCCCTCTCTAGGCCCTGGCTCTCAGTGCCGGTTTCTGTAGGCTCCCTGCCAGAGAAGTATCACTCAGAGCTGTTGCTGTTGCTGCTGCTGCTGCTGCTACTCTGCTAATGAATGACTAACTTAGGCCAGAGGGGAAATGACATCACCGGGGTGTAAAACACAACTGCATTAGGAAACTTTTTACCTGCTTTACATTTGTCATAATTATTCTACACAATACGGCCGGCATTTGCATAATTTCAAGGCGTGCCATTATCTTAATTGAAAATTGTTTTCATATGGTTGAATAATGCAGAATGACATCAGTTAAAGCCCCAATGAAATGCACAAGTATAATCACACGCCTAATTACTAGCGGTGTTTGCATGTAAAAATAAATAAAATCGTGCGTATTATTAGGAAGGTACATGCAGCTCAGAACTCTCGTACCGGAGCAGTGTTTTACTCGTAATGGTAGGATTAATTTTCTCTGATGTTCCTACCACAGTAACATGAGCTGATCATTAAGGCGTATTAAAATGATTTGTGTCCCTTTCCCCCCCCCCCTCCCTTCCAAATATCTCTCATTTTACACACACACACACACACACACACACGAGACACGCAGAGGCACAGTTTTAAATAGTCACCACGGGCAATTTCAGAGCATCCATTGCTCACTGTCATCTCCCTGATTCTTAGGAAAAGGCTCCCTTATCTCGGCGGCACGCACAGAAAATTAAAGTGAAGAGGTGGCAGCAAGCGAAGGTGGCTCTGGATGCGTTTCGGCTGCGTACGCATGTGTGCGGGGACCGCGCTCCGGCGGCACCTCCAGCCACGCGTGCCCCGCGAACAGCCCCCGCGGGCAGCCCCGCTCCGACCC
>VXBX01001361.1:0-13271 GCA_013400415.1 Scytalopus superciliaris
ATATATATATATATATAGCACAAAGCAGGCTCAGGTCTAGCTAAACAAATATTGATATTTAAAAAGGAGCTTCCATAATATATACAAACCATTTCAACATATCTCAACCAAAGATTGCACTTTTTTAATAGGGACTGTTTTTCATCTTTGTGAAATCTGTATTGATCTCAAATAGTCTTTAATGTCAATCTGCAACTTACTTTCTTTGAAGTAAAAAATGAAAGAATTCAATATTTGCCCCATAAGATTAGACGAAGTTTCATATTGGCTTTAACACTAAATTAGTGTTAGGCTGGTTATATTCAGGGTTTTTTCTATTCTCTAAGGATTAAGGCTGTGATTTGTTGAATTATACTTGAACTGGACCAGATGTACTATTTATTGAGCTAATATAATCTTGTTAATTTAAGTTTTGGCTTGTAAACAGTTGGAATTTGTTAGTACTTGTTTAATTATGTAGGAACTGTCACCAGTATTAACTGATCTATGTAACTGATTGCAAAGTGTTTCAATTTGTGTTTCTTAAAAAGAAAGATTTTAATAAAGAGAATAATAAAGCATATACATTGGTGGGCAATTGTCCCAGCAACAGCATGCTTCTAGCTTCCCAAGGGATCTATTAACAATCAAAAATTTATTAAAGATAGTTTGGGAGGTTAGAAGGAATCGGGGGGACAAAAGGTTTGCTCTTAAATAAGATTTCTACAAGTTGTGGTTCTTAGCTGGCAGCTCCCGCTGTACAGAGTGTGAGTGATTGCCATCATCTGGTGAAGTTGAAATGAACACATCTCAGCAGTTCACTCTGTAATTATTATTAATTGTTATTACCCACTCCTGTCCCTCTAGATTATGCCCTCACTTCCCTTTCTCTCTTAATTTCTGATTGAACTGGGCAAGCTCTCTGTCCCCATTGGCTTTTCTCTGTCTCCTCAGGTTGTCTTCTCAGCCTTCTAAAAACACCATATAAAATCTTCCCCAGCCAGACACTTTCTCCACCTCATCTCAACCTAAGTCCCCCGTTTGCCCAATTACTCTGTTTCCCTTGTGCTCTCCCTCTGCCTTTGCTGCTTTTCCTTCTTTTCAGCAGACCATCCTCCCTGGTGCCCCCCCTTACCCCAGCTATACGGGGACCTTTCCCACTCTCCAGCCTTCTCCCTGGCCTCCATTGCCACTATCCAGAGCTCCTGGGAGAAAGTAAACCCTGGTCAGGGTGATGCAAAGACATGCTTGTACTAAATATTTAAAGAATGTAATGAGGACAAAAGCTGAGGGGAGTCTTCACCACCAAGACTGATGAATTCATTCAGTGGAAAACAGTGGGAGGAAAACTGAGACAAGGCAATGTTCAGTCCATGTGCAAGGCAGGGCACGGGCACTACCAAAGCACAAGCTACACTTCTCGCCACACACTGAGGGAGGGAAATGGGTCTCTCTGCCCCACTGAACAGCCAGGGAAATGGGTCATGGGCAAAAAGGCTGTCACTTGGGTTTTCTGACTCCCCAGTTCATTAAATCAGTGTCTCTTAGGTAACTGTTTTGCAGGTGAGGCACACGTGTATTTTAAGCACAAACAATTTCAATTCTTCTGTCCTGGATGTATTGAAACCTTTAATGTGGTACCATCTTAATGGAGCTATTAATCTCTCACTATAGAAATCAGGCAAATGACATCATATATCCATAGCCAAAAAATTAAATCCAAACTGTTGTGTTCGATACACAATGTTTCAAGTCCAGGTTTTGTCCCACTTAATTTTCTTAGTGGGAAGGGGAATGCAGGTCTGAGAAACTTCACAGGTGAACACCAGCTTGGCCTTTTGACACAAGGGTGTGACTGACCTCATTTGGACAGCCGGGCTGTAACCCAGCCATCCTGCCTGACCCACAGAGCAGACTAGGTCAAGGCTGCCTGAAAAGAGGAGCCCTCCCTGGGAAGCTGACTGGGAGGGAGGGCCGGGGTGTGCAGGGAGATGGGGACAGTGCTGTCTGCTTTGGATCAGGCTGATGTGGGGCTCAGCCAGTGGACACTGCCCTGGCACATGAGCTGATCAGCAGCTCCCCGCAGCACATGCTGTCTCTCTGCCTGCTTTCCAGCACCAAGGCCGTCTGGGACTGTGCTGTGTTTGTGCAGGTGGCAGCAAGGGCAGCCCCAGAGAACAGGTTTGCCTTTGCTTCCTTCCCTACATCCGACTCAGCCAATCTCCACTTATCTGTGTCAATAGGTTGGGCTCTCCTCATGTGCTTGGCTCGCCTGATGCAATGCTGCAACACAAAGCCAGGAGAGCATGTGGTATGTATTTGTGAAGGAAAAGTTCTCCCAGTTGCAAGCAAGATGGGGACTGGACAAGGATCAGGCATTCTTCCTAAAATATCTTAGTAGAACAGGGTAGTGCAGTGATGAAACAAAATGTCTCCTTTTCCCTTACACAAAAGAAATACCCATAGGGATCAGTATTCAATGGTATGAAGCTGTGTCAGGGGAGGTTTAGGTTTGTTATTAGGAAAGGGTTCTTCACCCAGGGGGTGGTTGGGCACTGGAACAGACTCCCCGGGCAGTGGTCACAGCAGCAAGCCAGAGTTCAAGAAGCATTTGGACAACAGCACATGGTTGTCCTGAGCAGGGCCAGCAGATGGACTAGGTGTTCCTTGTGGGTCCCTTGCAATTCAGGATATTCTGTAATTCTGTGATTCTCATTGCAGGGCCTTAGGTGGCCTTACTGACCTGGTGGTCAGGAATCCTCTCCAACTCCCCTGCCATGCCACACCTCCCCTTTGCTTGCCTTCAGCAGAGCTACTGTACAATCCTTATGGAACATGCTGTCTTGTACTAACCTGACATATTCACAGCACCACAGAAACGTGACTTCACAAATGCTGAAGTGAAAGAAGCTGAGGTAGTTTCCATCTTTTCCTTCCTAGCTGTCCCCTTTTACTGCAAACATGAGAGTCAGCAGGGCCCTGGTGGGTATCACAGGGGCTTGGGAGCAGGCAGGGAAGTGGTGGGACCACCAGGATTCATCTTCCACGCTGTGAAGATGGTTTTCCTAGGGCTCATCTGCACACAATTGCATCAGCCTACTGCAGGGTGAGCTTTCTAATTAGATATCCAAGGTGATTAAAGCCAGCAACTCTCTCAGTTCACATCAGGCCTGTTCTGGATAAAGCATCATTCGGGAACAGTGTTGAGCTACCTGAAGTAGCTTCCTTTAAACTGAAATAGGACCGTATGTCAATTTTTAATTAACTGGGTCAGACCTGAATGAGTAGGCACATCTGAAAGCTTTTTGTGAACTAGAAAGCTGTGTAGGGCAGGCTGAATTCAGACTATTAAGTGTTTAAATAATTGCCAGGCAGAGTCTTGGCCACTTTTTCTCAAGGTAAGACAGTAAGTATCAGCAGCACAACCCTGGGTCAGGAGGCAGCTTTTTCAGCCTGTGCCTTAGAAACAAAGGTTCTTTTTTAAAAGGTATCCTCCCCTTGTTCCTAAGCCTTGTTTGAGAACATGTATATTAGTTCCACCTTCTTTAAACACTCTCTTGGTGTCTTTAGAGAACACAGGAAGCCTGTATTGTTTGTGGGTTTCGTCTCTGGCTGGGCTGTTTTTGCATTGCAGCTGGTTTATCTTTGGCAGATAGCAACGTGTTCTTGGCAGCAAACTTTCACCTTGAGGTCAGGGGGTGTAGCCACGCTGTGTTTTGCACACCTGTGGTGGGGAACTAGGAAAAATGTGCCTGTTTCTGTCAGTGCTCTGATGTAAACCCCAGTTTCACAGCAGTATTATTAGTGTTTTGTAGAAGTCCTGAATCCCAAGCCATAGGCACATTGTAAGGTGGCATGTGTGCATATGTGTGGATGAGCAAGACTTGTGCTGCCCTGCACGGACTTCAGGATTGAGCAGCTGGCAATTGGACATATTTCACCAACAGTACAATCACAAGTAACATTGTTTTGGTGGTGCACAAGCAGTGCTTCTAATCTCCTTATCTCCCCTGCTCACTATGACTTCCCATAACACTGTCTGCAGGTAGGTGCTGTGATGACGAGCTTGCCCAGCCACTGGCTGCACTGAGACATTCACAGGGACTGCTATCAGTGTTCCCCGAGGGGCCAAGTGTGTCACCAAGTGCAGGGTCCCTGCAAAGAAGGCAGACCTTAAATAGGTATTCTCATAGCAGAGTAAAAAGAAAGAACACTGAGACCAACAGGAAGAGCAGCCTATGTGTGTCCTATTGCTAATGGGAATCAGCACCACTCCAGCTGAGCTATTCCAGTGCCTATTTCCATCTGATTGCCACTGGGAAAGATTAACTCAGGTAGGCAGGATATGCTAGATATTAGTCTTCTAAGATGTCAGCAGGGCATCCAAGATACTGTAAATGATTCCAGAAGTTGCCTCATTCCTTTTCTCTCACAAATTAGCCTGGGGGGTGGGTTGAGGCACACCTGAAGGTCAGGGATAAGGGATATTTTAATGAGGTAGAGTAGGGATTTGCCATTGGACGTCCCCCTTCTGTGCCAGGCACAGAAGGCAGCCCAGCTGCCACAGGGGAAGAAATACCTGGCAGTGCCTTGTGTGACTGATGTCAGGCTGTGTATGAGATGGACCCAAGAGGTCTGAAATAAACGGGTAGGAGTGTGTTCATGGGTATTTCCCTTCACCAAGCTTATGTCCCTGTGATTGCATGTTCACAGGCTGTGTGTTACACGCTCCTCTGCTCTTCTCTTCCTGCAAAGGCAGGTGCTGATTCACGAGCTGCTGTTGTTGTTCAGCCATTAGCACATCTCTTCCAAAACCCCTTCTGTGGGGTCTGATCTCAAAACCAGCAGGAAGAGTCTCATTGAATTGAAGGCTACTTGAGCCTTAAAACAACAGTGCCTAGCAGTGTGAGAAAACACTTGGCTCTGCCAGCCCAGTGAAAAGAGAAAAAAAAAACCCTGAAGTGAAAGAAACCCATCAGAAATACAGTTTGAGTATCTTCACCCCAGGAACTGCTCCATCTCTCTGCACTTGGGGCATGTTCACACCATGGCAAGTAATGGGATGAAGTCACTTTCATTAATCACTTCTTGTCAGCCAAGCAAAGTGGGAAGTAAATTCTGTTTACTGAAACCACCATGCAGGTGGTCTAAGCAGTGGATGTTAGCTCAGCAGGAGCAGGGAGGGGTGTGCCCCAGAGTTAGTGTGGGTCAGTGGTGTCTTATTCGCTTGTGATTGTGTGAATGAGCCCGAAGATGCAGACAGTATAAAGCAGAGTGATGCTTATGAGGTTTCTGAAGCTCATATTTGGTCCTCAAGGTTTTCGGCAAAGATAACCCACTGACACAAAGAAGATTCACTTTCACTTACAAGGGACCAAGCCATGTATTCAACCTCTTTCAGTGCTCTTCTATGATCCTGAGAGCCTTTGAATTCCTCTTTACCAACAAAAGGTTTACTGCAGTGCTAAATGAGTTCCTGGAACAAAAAGATGCTCCTTTTCAAGGAGATATGGGTTGTTGAGGCTTCAGGTAGTGCTTCAAGCTGAGTTGTCATACGGTGCTAAAACAATCCCTTCCCACCATTTTCCTCCTGTCAGCATTTCTAGAGCTCCAGTGTGTTGTGGCTGCTGTTGTTAGGTAAGGATTTATGAATGGCTGAAAAGTTCAAAGGCATACTGGCAACCCCAGGTCCCGAAAAACCAGGAGTCATCCCAAGCCCTAGCCCGTTTTCCAAGACAAAGTTGTTTGCCAACTATTTATTTTCTTAACTTTTTTATTAGCCCACAGACTTTAGGAACTCTTTATTCACCTCCCAGGGTTTTTTTAGCTTTCAGGTTGCATTAGTTTCATGGTTTCAAATCTTTCATCCACAAAACCTTGAGGGCTAGGGACATACTTTGTTTATAAATGAAAGCTAAAATTCCCATGTTTCAAGGACCTAGGATTTTAAGATCTAATACTCAAAGCATAAAAGTTGTGATAAAATCACAGGAGTTGCCAGCAGTGCACAGTCTCCTCTGTTTGGAAGAGGAGGCACTGGATTGCAGTGAGCTCCAGGCATCAATAGCTACTGTCATTTTAGTGAGTCAAATAAAAATAACATTGTGGTTAAACATGAGCTCTACAGGCCTAACTGAAGAAGATAACCTCATCTCTTTCTAGCTGCGGTGCTTCACAAAAGCACTGCCTTTGTAATCCTCTGGATTAATGTTCACACTCAAGCACTCTGCCCCAGAAGCCTCTGCACCCCTGGCAGAGTGCGTTTAAAAGGATAAAGCCTCTCTGGGATGCAGAGGAGGCTGGTGCCAGCCAGGCACCTCCTGGGACACGTGGCTGTGGCTGCTTCCAAACCAGGAGCATTTCAGCCTAATCCTTCTTTCTCCCCTCTCATTCCTCTTGACTGTTGCTCTAATTTCAGTGTCGTGCCGCCTTTCACGTAGTCCCCTTCAGCTGAGTCGGATCCCTATTGTCTGTGTTGTCAACACAGCTGTTTAAATCCCTTCCCCCAAATACCCCTGCTTTCCAGAAGGCTCCTGCCTGCAAGGCCCAGGCGCTGCTCTGAGTTTGCAGCTTTCTGTCAGGTCCTGGGCTGAGCTCGGATTCCTGTTTGGACCAGCACGAGGTAAAAAAGGAAACAAACTCAGGAAAACCCTCCACTTGAGCAAAGGCTGATGCTCGCTGCCTGCGTGCTGGAGGATGCTGCTGCAGCACCCCAGCCCCAGACTGGCGGGCAGTGCAGAGCAAAGCGAATGACTAGCATTATTAAAAATGCCTTGCAATTATGCAGCACCTTTTCATCTGAAGATTTCAAAGCTTTTTAGCACTCACGCAAAGTTACTTATTATCCCTGGCGTTTAGCAGAGTCAGGAAAGGAAGGAAAGCAGCTAAGTGACTTGCCTTAGGTCATGCAGTAAGTCGGCGTCAGAGGTGGGAACTCAGGCCCGAAGTGCTGACTCTGTGGCTTATGCCCCAACGCAAAGACACACCTTGCCTTCACCCAGAGTAAGAGTGCCAGGCCACCTCTTTGGGGGGTGCAGAGATGGGGGAAACACTTGACCCCCCACCCAGAGGGTCAGCACAGGCTGGGCAGTGCACTGGAGACACCTGGCTGGGAGCAGCACCCACCGTTCCTAAGCCCTGCTCCATTCCCGAGGAGCCCTGTGCATGCTGCTGAGGGGCTGAGGTTGCAGTCCAGCTTGCCCTGGCACGGTGTGGCTGAGTGTGGCTAAGTGTATCAGCAGCCTAGAGGGCAAGGTGTGGTGTGCCGTGCCCTGGGCTGAGCATGGCCACTGCAGACCCCATGTGCAGCACAATCCCTCCAGCCCACAGGCTGTATGTGCATGGGAAAACTACCAGGACCTGCCTTGACAGGGGACATCTCTAGAGACCATTCAACCCTAATACCCCAGAATACACTATTAAGGACCAGAGATGGTTTTCTTTACATGCACACTGCAGCCAGCCTTTTACTCTCCCCCTAGCCAAGCCTTGGCTACAGTGAAGGTGCAGCAGCACTGATTTCCTCCAAACCAGGTGGTCCAAGCCTGCCCAGGAGCCTGAATATACGTTCAGACATCTCCCAGGAGATCAGAACTACATTTGCAAGATGTTACACTCTTTGGCTGGCTCAGCGGGCTGTGCTGTGGGAGGGACTGGGTGCCAAACCTTTGTGGCTTGCAGCAAGAGAGCTGAAAATGTCAAATCCTTGTATAATGACACTTCTCTAACTTCAGTCCAGTGGTGGGACTTAGGGACAGTGTCCTGCTTCCTGGAAGGAAAGTCAGAAGGAGGGAGAGGATAGATGGAGAAAAAAGCAGATGTGACATGGGGTGAAGAGAGGCAGGTAGATGTCTAGACCTCACTGCCTAGGAGAAGACCGTGGCTAAGTCTTTAGGCCCCGCTGAGGTAAAACACTTTATTGGTGTTTGCCCCAAAAGGTGGCTTGCACAGAAATATTTATCAAGTAAAAGATAAAATTCTAAAAACACCAGTTAATCTGCTCCTGCTCTTCCACTGAGCTACTTATTTTTACCCTAGAACTATCAGAAAAATCCACTTTGGTCGTTTTTTCTCAGACACTTGAGAAGCTGCAGTTTTTTTAAAGATAAACAGTACCCTATTCAAAATATTACATGCCCTATTATGTAGGCAGGTGTGACTGATACAGCTTCAGACTTCCAAGGGGCATATTTAAATAAATAACAGGAACTAATCCATATAGTCAGCTTTCCTTAGGAGCTTGGGGATTTACATCTCTAAACTTTCCTGCAGTGAGACTCCAGGACTGGGGATAAAACTCCATTTAACTAGAAACATAACTTCACTGGAGATAAAACCCAGGCAAAGGGAAAAGCTTGAAGACAGAGACTGCAGTTGAATGAATTTCAACCTCAGAAATTATACTTAGAACGAGCTAATCATTAAAAAGAATCATTTTAAAAAGCAAAAGAACTGATCAAGTATAAAAGCTGTGTCTCAAAAGTGAGTGAAGTTTTGTCTTTTAAAGGACATTAATAAAAAATGGGAAAAAGTTTTTCCTGGTTGCATATGGCTGAAGAAGACAGGGAAGGAAAAAGAGATTATATGAGACAGAGGTTAATCTGTATTAGATATGTGCAAAACCTGAACTCATACTTCACTTTAACTTTTGCTGAGGATGCTAATCATGTGGCTGCAGATGTGAAGGATAATGGGATAGGGGTATGAAAATGTTCGTGGCCAGGATAGAAGCAAATCTCAGGGCTCCTTCCAGTGCTGAAGGCAGAGGAACGGGCTGATCTGCATGCCAGAGCTAGCTCTGGAAGAACTGGCCTGATGTCTTTAACAGGTCCCTCAGTCAGGGACGGGAGCACAGTGAGCCTGTACAGAAGAAGTGAACTGATCTGGACAAGAACAGGCATGAAGGTTTCATCTTAATAGTATATGGACAGCTTCAGAAAAAAAAATGGTGAAGGAAAGGCTAGCAGAAAAGAGGCAGGTAATGGCATGAGATTAAATGGGTTTATCAAACCCATTTATCTCTCTTGTGTAAGGCAAGCTGCAAGCTATTTGCTTAGTGAAGGAAATAGGGTGGATCTCGTCTATCTGGACTTAAATTGCACATTTTACACGGTACCATGTGGAAAATTCTTAAGAAAAGGAAGAGGTGATTTAGCACAAGATATATAAAGATATATCCTTAAAGACCTGCTGTAAGAGCAGTGCAGGGCTGGAGGGCAGTTCCAGGGGAGTGTTAAACATCACTCCTGCAGATCTGGCAAAGGGCTTTTGTAAATGAGCTTGGCACTAATGTTACTGGAGAACTGGTGAAATTGCTGATGACAGAAAATGTGAAGCAACTTCAGGACAAAGGAGGCTTGAGATATCACACAGGAAAAAGTAGTTAGCAGCAGAAAGTGGTGGTCATAGGCACAAACAACCAAGCCCTTTCCTACAAACTAGTTGGCAGCTCACACTTTGATCACCAAGTAACTGACTGCCAACACAGTGGAAATAGGAAACGAGAAATGTAATCCTGGAAGGCAGCTGGAGAGGTTGCAGTGAAGGCTGGGGTGAGCTCGAGGAGAGGCTATTTCGCTTCATTTTGCAAAGCAAATGCCAAGAGCAGGAGGATTTCTCTGCATAAATACTCCCAGGAAGGGAACAGAGAAGAGCTGATGGTGCTAAGGGCCAGTGCTGGTACAGAATAAATGATCAAAAAGAGGCACCAGATATTTTGATTAGAAGATCGTTACTAATCATTTGACAATGTGGTTCTGGAATAGCCTCCCCACTGCAGTCGTGCATGCAAAATATTGAATCGCTTTGAGGATGGCACTTGGTAAGTTTATGAAAAGGATTATATCACACAGTGCCTTTGATAGGAGACCTGATAGCACAGGAGTTCCTGCCAGTCCTAAGCACAAAGGTAAATGTTCTGTAACCTTCTGTCCATATAAATATAGAGCATGTGATTATATACACACAAGAAGCAGGCACATGATTTATTAATCACAGGACCTCACCTTGTCAAATAATAATTACAAGGCAATAACACACCTTGTTTTAATAAGTGGCTCCCTAAAATTTTCTCCCACAGTAAACCAGTAAAAAAGGACAATTATTCTGAGGTAAAGGTGGTATTTCGTGTGTCTGGTTGTGAACTTTTAAATGAACTCACTGTCTGGAACTCTTAAATCAAGTACTCCCGTTTTTCTGCACATTTCACAAGTTCAGCCCTTTCCAGTAAAGCGTCTTTTCAGATGTGTGATTGCCCTTTGTTAAGGCAAGAATGAACAGATGACAACGGCAGCAGAGGAGACATGCCCGGAACAGTCTCACAGAGCAAACCCAGCGCTACCGCTGCTGCCAGCAGGGCGTACTCAGAACTGCGAGGAGGGGCGGCTTCTTGTGCAAAGTGAGGGGCAGATCCTGGAAAGCCACGATAGAGACAGGAAGGCAGGGGTTCGGGGAAGTGTTTATCCACAGCCGTGGCTGGAGGTGACACTTCAGTTTCCGTGCTCAGGCAAAGGCAGTGCGAACCCCCTTCACCTCTCGAGGGGCGGCACACGCAGGTCTGTGGAGCAGCCCCGTTCCCGGACGGAGCTGCACCAGGATGTTCAAAAGCAACTCTAATTACTGATCATAAAAAAAACGAAGGCGTGTTTTAGAACCCTTTCAACCTGGAGCTAGTGCTGCCTGATGAAGAACGGCATTGTCGTGCTTGCAGTTCATTTTGCGAAGGCACCTTTGCAGAAGATGCAAGAACAAAAGTAGTCTGAAGGAAAAAGAAAGCAGAGGGCCAAGAGACAGGCAACTGAACAGAGCAGATTGATTTAACAGATATGATACGTTTTTGCTGTCTGCATTATGTGTGGGAATTTATATTCCAAGTGACACAGTAACAGACTCGACTGTAATCAAACAGCACTGCTGAGGTGTCAGGAGCACAGACGCTGCCTATCGAAAATATTTAAAACAGAAAGTAAAACTTTGAAAAATCCGCGGTGGGGAGCACAGGCAAAATCCTCAGCGGTGTTTTTCTAACCCAAGGCAACTTGTCTGTTTTCCACCGCTCCCTGTGGTACGGGAGGTCGGAAGCCCTCCGTGAGTCACCGCAGGGCCAGCTCCGCTAAACCCCGATGAAAAGCAAAGGCCGGCAGCGGACTGGCCCTGGAGACACGCGGTGTCTATTGTGCACTGCACATCGGATGGGGGGAAGGGCTGCTCCACGCGTTTTGGGGAACCTCAGCCAATGGATTCCTCCCCTGGGTGTTACGGGAGGGCTTGGCCAGCATGTGAGAAAGGGAGGGGAGAGTTTGAAAACAACCCAGCAGGCTCTAAGGAAGGGAGGCTGCTAGAAAGTGACCTGCTCGGCTCCGTGCAAGCACTTTGCTCCAGGTGAGCGGCGGAGCTCGGGGTGGGAGCGCAGAGGGGCCCGGCACAGGTAACCCGGGATGCAGGTGCGGGGCAGCCCTGACAGGGCGCCTCGAGCTGCGGATCCACCACACATGGTCGAAAGACTTTGTGTTCGTTCCCCCCCCACCCCCCTCTTCTCCCTATGGGAGGA
The DNA here is from genome assembly GCA_013400415.1 of Scytalopus superciliaris. Taxonomy (NCBI): domain Eukaryota; kingdom Metazoa; phylum Chordata; class Aves; order Passeriformes; family Rhinocryptidae; genus Scytalopus; species Scytalopus superciliaris. The sequence continues at coordinate 11,528 of VXBX01001361.1, forward strand.
GGAATTCTGCTCTTTTGTTTTTATAGGGATTTTGGTGGTATTTTTGCTATTAATATGGCTGGGGGAGGGGCAGCAGGAGGGAGCAAACAGCTCTCTACAGCTCGGAGCTTGGCATGTGATCAGCTGTCTTTTAATTATTGCAGGCAGTTCTGAGGTTAGAAAGGCAAAAAGAGGCGATATCTTTTAGTACACTCGTTGATACAAGGGAAAAATACGGATGATCGTTCATGTACATCAGCTCTTTTTTCAGGTCACAGTGCTTTAGAAATCAGAAAATACACGCAGTCAAATCCAGAGGAGATTTTCAGTGATTGATAACCCAGCTGCTAATAGAGATAGCAGCAGAAAGAAAAACCACACCATTTTCTTGGAGGTGTGCCGGATGGTTTGGGGGTTTTCCTCTTCCTTTGACTACTGACCCAGCTTTTAAGGCCTCTTGGAAGTGATCCAGTCCTAAATTTTACCAGAAAATTTTCTAGCAGTTTTCCACGGTGCTTTAAAATGTGTAATTGGTAACGATGGGGTATTTTGTGGCATCTTCTCTTGTGCAGGTCCTGGTTACTGTCTCAGTTTCTCTGCCACCTCTTCCTTCTCCACTGAAAAATCTCTTTAAAGCCCCTTTCTGCCTTGCAGGGGAAACTGAATTCCACGATCTGTGCTAATAGCTGGGATTTATTTTCCAGATCTCGGTGGCGGCACTGCAGTGGTTTGCTTGGTACGTGCTCGTTCAGTGGCGATGCAAAGAGCAAACTGGGGATTGTTTTTTGATTGATGGGAGAAACATCTTTCGAGGCGGCCTCTGGGCTGTGTGTGAAAACAAGTCCTGTGTGAGCAGGTTGGGCTGCTCTGACTTGGGAAACTCTGCAGTTCAGTGTCTTCGTGGGCAAGAAAGGTTCTCTTTCTGTCATTTGGCCGACGGGAGTTTTTGTCATAAAAATGTGGAAATCTTGCTGCACATTAACAGATAATTGTTGTTTTACGTCTTAAACCCAGTTTTGATGATTCATGCACAGCTGGGCCAGTAAGTGAATTCAGAGGCTCTTACACAAGGAAACTTTGGCTCCTAATTCGGTCAGAAGTACACAGATTTGGAGTAGAATCCTACTGGAAAAACATGTCAAAATACTACGAAAGTCAAGTCATAATCTGTTAATTGAGGAGGTTTCTCTCGCTGGCAAAGGGATCTGTGTTTCCTTCCCTCTCTGCTCTGCTCTGCTGTTCTTGGGCAGCGACAAATTAGGGAGGGAAAACAAAGGGTTAGCTGAGTTTTTTTAGGCGAGACCTCGCACGGAGGGCAAAACACATGACAATGACTGTCATCTCTAATTAAGTGCGTGGCCTCGGGCGGTTCGCGTGGAATAAACAGGGCGAATGTAAAGTACAGTCAGGCGTGAGGTTTGCAGGGCTGTGGCGGGACAGGCCCGGCTCGGGTGCCGTTCCCACAGCCGGGCCGCGCCTGAGGGGAAGGCGCCGCGTCCCGGGGGCTCCCTCAGCACTGCCTGCCCGCCCTGAGGCAGCCGCGGCGCCTCCCACTCCCAGGGCTGAACACAAGGCAGCGAGGTCGCGTGTGAGGGAGCAGCGCCAGCCCTGAAACCCCCGTTGCTGGCGGGGAGATGGACGCACAAGAAAGAGACGATACATCGCTGTTCTGATGGCTTTACTTCTGGGATGGGGGAAATACCACCCAGGGCTCCTTCCCGCTCCCCCGCCCGGATTGGTCTCGCCCTCCCCGACCACCCGCGGG
>VXBX01001361.1:13435-24580 GCA_013400415.1 Scytalopus superciliaris
GCGGTTTGGTTGGCGGGTGTCCAGGGCGGGGGTGGGTGGGGGGGGGGGTGTTGGCCTAAAGCTGGGGAGAAGGGGAAAGAGCCTGTGCTACGTGGGGAGTTCCTCAGGGATGTTTTGCGCGTAAGGGAGGCCTTGATAAGTTTTGGAGGCCTTTTCCTGTAGCATGTATTGTTCCTAAAGGTTAAGGTGCCACTGTTTACCTGCTGGGGTAGAGTTGCCTGTTTAGATAAAGTACCAGAAGTGGTGGTGGGTACAGAGCGTTGGACTTGTTTTATTGGTGGGTTTCAGTGACTTAGGACTCTTGTGTGATGAACTACTTCAAAAGTGCTGTTCGTATCACCGACCTTAAGATGTATCATAACACTTGTGTTTTGCAGATGCATTAAGTGACTTCTGCCCGTTTTGTTCCTGTATTATCTCTTGTAACAAAATCTGGGGATTGTTTAGTCTGATGTTTTTAAGGCAGTTTTTCGGTGTTGATTGGTAGTGCTGCGTGGTGTAAGTCTGCAAATTAGAAAATTATGCCTTTTGGATACAGTGATAAATACTGAAGCAGATCTGCTGGCTTGAAGTGAGAGGGTGCATTGTTAAAGTGAGAGTGTATCTCCTGGTCAGTGTGACAGCAGGAATTGTAAGGCTCGGATATTCCATCATCCTTGTTACAAAGAAAGTAAGATTCTGGATCTCAGAAAGACAGCACGTGCAAGTTGTGTTGTTATTTACTATGTTGCCGCAGGTGGAGGGTTTCAGCCAGGGTCCTACTCAGGGAAAGCATTTCTCCACTTGAAATTTAGGACTTGATTACAAACAACAAAAGTAATTACTATTATTATTTAATGCAGGTTTTGTCCTTTGTTTTCTTTTTTCAAAGAGGTGGACAACTGATGGAACATCCTACTAGGAAGAATAAAATTGCTCTTGTGAGGTAGCTTGCACAGATTAGATTGAGACCCACGCGGAAAAATCTCTCCTCCAAGAGTGACTGGGAGCACTTGAGAACTCCTGAATGATTGCTTGAGGTAACTCATAAAAACGTTTATCTACAGAAGTGGTGTGGGGCAGGGAGGACTCTTATTACACAAGGCTGGTAACTGTTTGGGTTGGCATTAGGAAACCCACGATCATGACAGCTGAATGCTGCGCCCCAAACCAGAGTTGCTTTATTGCCAACGGTCCGCGATGAATCATTTGCCGTTAATGAGCCTGTGGTAGGCACGGGGGCAGGGGAGGGAAAAACAAGGGAAGAGAAGAAAAGGGGAAGGGAGAGCGGTCGTTTGGTGTCACAATCTTGCCAGTCAACGGTGAGCTGTTCTCAGGGCAGCAAAGGATGAGAGGGGGGGCAAAAAAAACTGCTGAATTCTTACAGAGCAGACAGAAATACCAGTGATATTCCCGGGCTTTACTAAGGGATTTGTGAAAATCTTGCAGGTGAAAAAGTGTATGGGGGAATTCTGGGACTGCTTAATAGCTCATGTACATAAAGGAAAGATGCTTGATGCCATCCCTTTCACAGTGACATGGGGTAGTTTGTAGAACAGCAGCTACTGGGAAGAAGGAGAAAGAATAACAGAAAAAGAGAAGGGAACTTTGTCCCTTGCAGATTGAATGGTGGTTGTAAGGAGTGCTTAAAGGGTGCAGAAGCACAGTTGTGAAAGCTTGACAGCTGTATATACACATACAATAAAACATAAAGACTCTGTCCTTGAGGGGAGGAACAAAAATTAGCTTGTTTTCTAAGGACTGGTCTGAACTCGATAACTTGGTACCATTTTATCAGTATAATTCACGTGAAGAACGTTCCTCTCATGGATCCAATTATAACGTTGATATTGTGTGCTCATACAGATACGGGCTTTGCAGAATAGGACAGTCTAGGTTGATAAAGGTGGCTTTTATCAGCTAATAAAAGCTGCATACATGGGGCTTTTACCCTAAAAATAACGGCTTTTGTCCCCTTTGTAAGCAACAGAACTGACAGCTGCTGAGACATCCAGGCTTAGATGTGCTTGAGGGTGGTGTTTCTCTCATGCTACACCATTTACCTTCCCAGGAACTTTTCAGTGGTTACTGATAGTTAATTATAACTTAAAACCCACCAACTTTTGCATTGTGTTTTTTGAGTGAAGCCTTTGCAGCTTTTTCCTTTAAGATTTGGTTTAGTGTTTTTCTTTCCCTAAGCTTCTCTGTTTCTGTTTAGGCCTTGGAGGGAAAACATTGAGACTTTACATTTCACAGTGAGTTCTGTTCAGCAACTATGGAAATAGAAAAGGAGCACATTTATATTACCCCAACAGGTAAGTAATATATTCAGGTTTTGTTTGTTTTTTTTTTACTTAAAATTGCTCAGCTGACCAGAAGTGTTCTCTGTAGAAAAAATGTATTCCCTGATAATGTTCTAACAATACTGGTTAAAAAAAAAATAATAATTTACAGAGTAGTTATTTCAGTTTTATATCATAGTATCCTCCTTTATTACATTTATTTCAAAATTTATTAAAATAAGAAAGTTAGTATTTTGTTAAATTCCTGTATAGTACTGGCACTTGTCTCCTTATCTTCTGAATTCAAGTAGTGCTGGTGTGAAGAAAAGAATAAGCTGAAATATGTAGTTGTGTTTGAGAGGTACTAATTCTGCTTTTAAGTAACTATTTGCCTTAAAATTAGAGACCCATGATGAAGGGCTTGACTGGATGTGGGCTGGCATGGGAAGAATTTAGGAAATATGTGTTAGAGTCTGTCCTGAAATTGACTGCTTTGTCTATATCACAAATGTCTTCTGCAATGCTTAGCTAAGGTAACACAGCTTCATGTTGTTTTCTGTGTCTCCAAAGTTTATGATGGTCTGCACTGGCTCTTTATGTCAGAGAGTTTGTGTAGGTTTAAATGTTTTTTACAAAAAAAATGTGTATCTGTTAAGATGGTATGTAATCCAGTTGAGGTAGCAACATATTCCATATGGTATCTTATGTTAAAGCAGAGCTAGGTTAATGTAGAAGATATGCTGCTTCTCAGCATTGTATGAATTATATTTGGATAATAGGTGGGAAGCTGCTGGAGACCTGGGTCTACTGAGTTTGGACCATTAAATTGGCATGTAGGTCAGTGTTTGTAGAAGGCTTTGTTAGTTAAGATACCACCGTAAAAGCACAGATTTTAAGTGAGCCTGTGAGGCTTAATGGCAGGATAATAAGATAAATTTGGATAACTTCTTAACATATGGCAAGCAAAGTATTAAATTTTATAGAAGACTCTTATTGCCTATACGTATATATGTTATATGGTGCAAAATGAGAATCTGGAAGGAAGATCTGCATCATTTTATATGTACCTCATATTAAATTACTTTATTTTAGAAAATTGTTGGAAAATTTGTGTCCAGCCTGTTTTTTCAGCCTGACTTGGTAACCGACAGTGAAGGGCCAGTTGGTTACAGTATTATGGAGAAAGAGGCTGCAGCTGGAACCAACAGTGTTATATAAAAAATAGTTTAGTAGTGCAGTGAGAAATATGAAGTATTATGGGTTGGATGTTTCCTGTGGAGGATTTCCTTTAGTCTTGAACCTGAGAATCAGGATTGTATAGGGAGGTTGGGGTGTAGTTTCCCTTCTTATCCTTAGTTGCCAGATTCAGACCTGTGTTAGTTGTTGGCCATTTTCTTTGGAAACTGAGAAAGAAGTAAGTGGTCGTTGGAGAGTGTAGTTTCTGGGCCAGGTTGCAGGTCTAAACTGAAGAAATTCATGGGAGACTGAGCATGAAGAATTTGAGTGCATTTGTCTGAGATGAGCCGGTTGTGCTGATGGGGTCTCCTGGGGAATGACAGGAAGGAAACCTGTTCTGTTTGGGTTTGCTTTTTTCCCCCCTCTGCTAGCTTCATGCAAATCTCTCATTGTTTTATTAAATGTTAGAGAAACTGAGAAAGCTGCTTGTGAGGAATCTTTTCCTGGATGTGATGCATGCTTTTCTTTTTTAGCTTGCTGCAAGCATAAAAGGAATGCTTTTGTGGGAGTAATGAGTGGAAAGATGAAGCTTAGACTGGAATGGCTGCATTTGCTCAGCTACAGTATTCACATTTGTGAACACTAGTATCTAAGTGTTATTTCTTTGATCACAAAGGAGGCAGTTCCATCAAACTTTCTTCAGTTTGTAGTGTAGTATCCTCTTTGATATGGGTAGATACTTTGAGGTTGGAAATACATCATTAGTGCGCTTTGCTTTCAAAACAATTTTTCATGAACCTGTTTTGAAGTGAAAAAACACAGTTCTGAGAAGTATCGCCAAATGAATGTTGCTAATGAGAATGTATTGGCATGGTGACGTGATACATTAGCTAAGTTCAAATACAGATTTAAAATACTTTCCATATTCTGGGTTTATGGCAGTGAGCTTTTCTGTAAAGCAGGTTTGGCACAGTTGGAAAACTGGCTGCCTCTGTGTGCTTTATTACTGCCCTTCTAGGACTGGGGCTATGGGTTGTGTCTTTGAGACTCAGTCTACAAGAAAAGGAGGACTGTGTAACAGAGAGCTGAGGCTGTTGCCTTTGTGTGTGTGTGTGTGTCTTCCAATTTGCAAGGACTCCCAGGGTACTAAATGGAATGTAAATAGGTCCCCAGGTGCCTTTTTCTTTTTCAATGTTGATGGGTTAAGAAGGGGAAGAAGAGCTTATGAAGGGATTTTGCTTATAGTGCTCTCAGTAGGACATTCTGCCGAACCATACAGTGTAGGGGGGGACAACTTTGTGGAATAAAACTCGAGGTCTAAATTTTAAATACGCATTAGCTTCCTCAAAGAGTGAAGTTATTGCACTTCTCAGTGCTCTGAGACATTTAGAGATTCTTAAGTTGTGAGAGGTTTTTTTGTTGGGTGTAAAACAAATCTACTATATCTAATTGTGCTGGAGAATAATCACTGTCTGTTTAAGAAACAGTCTTGATAGAAGCTACAGTGAGAAGCAATCCATAGAAAAGAGAGATCCCCCTGTTTCAAAAGACTTTATGTATTCTATGTATCTTCATTACTGATCTCTCCTAGCTTTGTATTAAACAGCATTTCCCCTCATAACTTTAAAAACAAGAAATAAAAGTAGTGATTTTTTATATTCTTCTAAGTCTAAATAATTGCTTTTCTTGCTAGTGAGTTGTGTTTGAAATTGCTTGAGTTGAATAAGGGGAATGTTGGTTGATGATTTCAGGAATTAATTTCACTTTGGTGACTAGTCTTTTAACATTAGTGAGTTCCTAGAGAATTTACTGTATTGGCAGTTTCATTTGTTTCTAAATGAAGAGATGAGTGGGTGGAGTGAGAACTAGGCACTTAGATCTTACACACTGAGGAGTTCTGATAGTTTTTGTTTAACAAGGGTGGGGTTTTCTGTGGTTTACGTATTCATAAATGGTTTATTCATTTGCTTTTCAACTCCTGACATATGCTCTATTTAGATTGTGGATATTTTGTACAAGGGAATAAAGAACTCCTTATTACTGTGATATGTAGACTTATTTTAAAAACAACATCATTTATCTTAACACTGTTGCAAATAAGAGTTCTATATAATGTTATAAGCCTTTTTAAATGCAGTGTGTTTTGGTATGCTAACATAAAACTGTTTAACATTTTTTTCCTGTCTCCTTTTTAAGAACTTGAGAATCTAAATGATGCTCCATTTTCCGGTGATGAAGAAAATGGTGGATCTGAGGAACGAAAAACTGAAATCAATGGAAATTGGATTCCTGCAACTTCAATTACTGAAGCCAAAATAAATGCTAAAGCAAAGAGACGGCTGAGGAAAAACTCTTCTAGAGACTCTGGAAGAGGAGACTCTGTTAGTGAGAATGGAGAGACCCTGAAGACTGGAGTTGTACCAACGAGCCCGAAGGGGAAACTCCTGGACAGGCGGTCCCGGTCTGGAAAAGGAAGAGGTCTACCAAAGAAAGGTTGGTGTAATTTAGTGAAGAGAGTAGCATGATAAAGGTTTGTTCAAAACAGTATCTTTTTTCTGCTGGGAATCACTTTCATAAACCACAGTCTCTGTGCCCACATTTGGTCCTCTATGGTTAGATAGTGGGTGGCAATAGGAGCTAATAGTAGGTGGCATTCTTACCAGAAAATCTAAAGTATCTGGGTCAATTAACTTCTGTTTTTGAGGTAAGTACCTTTTCATAAAAGACTTAATATATGAATTTGAACTGTTGGTGGTTCACAGGACTGTTACTATGCAAACTTAAAGCATGGTTATATTTGAAAGTACAGTTTCAACCTTCAGTAATTCCTGGGCAGTTTCATACTTGCTTATAATGTCTTACTGGACAGTGAGGAAAAGACTGGTTGCTGAAGTGGGAACACATCAGGCAACATACCCTTTTCAGCATATATTGCTAGTCAGGAGGTAGGTATAAGCAGTGATAGATCACTTTTAAGTGAAAGAATGTTGTGTTGAACTCAGAAGTGTTCTTTGTAAACTGGTGGTTCTTATTCACTCTCTCGTATTTTGCCAGGTGGAGCAGGTGGTAAAGGAGTTTGGGGGACACCAGGTCAAGTGTATGATGTGGAAGAAGTAGATATTAAGGATCCTAATTACGATGATGACCAGGTAGGCAAATAGTTTCCTTGCAAAGTTGCTTTTTTATTTCCTTTACTGATTTCAGTTTCTGTGATGGTTATGTTAATGGAAACTTGCTTGTGAGTTACGTGACTGTCAGCATGGCTGCACTAAATGTTTGTTTTTATGTTCAAGGCTAGTGTAGAAGTGTCACAGTGTAATACTCACAAATCTTAGGCCCCGAGCCCTCCTCCTGTGCTGTCTAAGCAGCACCCCTTTCCCAGGTGTGTTCCCACTACTGATTCCCATGGAGGTGGATGTTGCAGCGCTGCTCTGTATTGCACACAGGCACTGTGGTGAAAATGCAACACAAAACTTGCTCAAGTCAGGTGTTTAGTGGAGGACAGTATCCCTTACGAATTTTTCTCTTCCTGTATTCCCAACCCTCACAATGTTTTGTGTCTACTTGGTATAAACACTTCAAACACTGACAAAAAGATACGTGCAGACATGTATTTATTTGGAATATGTTATGGAAGATTGTATCTTACAGCTGTATTATTGGGGAGGAGGGGAAAGAAAGTAAAGCTCATTGGGCAAAGGAGGATCTGTAACATTAAAAGGGAAACACTGATTACAAACACATTGTGAAAGTCTCTGAGATCAATATAATTGAGAGACTGTAAGTAAATTCTGTATGACATAAGCAGACCAGTGGTGGTGTCCTTTGAGTAGAGGCTGCTTGCTGTGGCCATAGCTGCTGAAAGGGTGGTATATGGGAGTATCAAAACCTTCTTCCAGGATCAATTTTCCCTACAGTGCATCACTTTACATTAACAGAGGTAGACCTTAAAAATGAATCTGAGAAGTGCTTAGAAGAAGGTTTAATGAAGAACGAGTATTCTGTGTAACTTCTTAAACAGACACTGGTGTGATGGAAGGATGGGTTTTTTGACTTCTGCTATATTTCTTGATCATGGAAAGTTTCTTTCCATTAAACATCAATTGGAAGACTTTGTTCACATTTTTTTTCATATCTGTAGTATTGCTTGGAATGTTGCTTCTGTAGTCTGTGCAGAGTAGGGAACTGTGTTACAGCAGGGATGTCTGGTGTGCTGGAATTCTGCAGGATAGGTGGTAATGAGGTAGTTGCTGTGTGACTCTCTTTTCCCTTGGGGAACGTCTTTGCTCACGAATATTCTTACAGTGCCTTGTCTCAGATTCAAACATGGTATTGCCTGTCTGGTCATACAGTCACTAGGGAAGAGGAGAAAAAGGCAGGGACATGCTGTCAGGGATGGGAGTGCCACTTGCCAGGGAAGGTGCTGTGGCACAGCTAACTCTGCAGGTCTGGGACAGGAGCTTCTGTTGCTCTCCCCTTGAACTCTGCTCCTGTGGTGTCAGCAGAATCCTAGGAACAGAATTGGGAGAGTTTACCATTTTTTAACAGTAAACTCAACCTTTCAGTTGAATTCAGCGAACAGTAAATTCAAAATATGAAGAAGCATGACACCTAGCCAATGTTGTCTGCACTCTAATAGAAGAGACATAATCTTATGTTTTCTGGCAGAATACTGACTACCAAGAATAAAGCATTAAGGATTTAGGAGATCTCTTTTGAAGCTATTAGCACGGCATAAGATGTAAGAAGAGACAGTACTCAGGGCGTATGCTTTTGTTGTCTTTTAAAACAGGAGAACTGTGTTTATGAAACAGTAGTTTTACCTCTGGATGAAAGAGCATTTGAAAAAACTTTAACACCAATCATACAGGAGTATTTTGAACATGGAGATACTAACGAAGTTTCGGTATGTTAAGTGCTTTTTTACTTATTTTAGGTGGCAAACCTGTAGCATACAGGGTAATCCAACTGCTAGCCGTAAATGAGTTTATAGAGAAATTGCCAAGAAATGTGCTATAAGAATACCCAAGCCTTTATATTACTTACATGAGCAGAAGCATGTATGTAATTAGATAAATGTAAGCACATAAATATTTATTTATTTTTAATAGATTGATACATTTAAATAATAAAAACTATGAAAACTCATTCTGTTTTGTTTTTCAAATCTTAGGAGATGTTGAAGAATTTAAACCTTGGTGAAATGAAATACAGTGTCCCAGTGCTGGCTGTTTCCTTGGCATTAGAGGGGAAAGCTAGTCACAGGGAAATGACATCTAAGCTTATCTCCGACCTTTGTGGGACAGTAGTAAGCAAAACTGATGTGGAAAAATCATTTGATAGACTGCTTAAGGAACTACCTGAATTGGTGTTGGATTCTCCCAGGGCACCACAGGTATATTTGTAAATTTTTATGCCAGTAGTCAAAAGCTTTGTGTGGCTGAAATAGATTGAGTAAACTGAAATAGATTTCTGTATTTTGAAAAATATCCATTGATTTTCTTATTGTCTGGACTCTTCTCCCAATTTCCCAGGCTGATTTTACTTTGAGACAGCTCATTTGAATAAAATCTGAAAACCAAGCATATTATAATTATCTGCTTAGAACTTCTTTGAAATTCAACGTTTAATTAAACATGTTTCTGTGTTGTTGCAGTTGATGGGCCAGTTTATTGCTAGAGCTGTTGGAGATGGGATCCTCAGCAATACCTACATAGATGGCTACAAAGGCACTGTGGACTGCATCCAAGCTCGGTAACTGTCTTGCTTTCTATATAGAGAGATGAAAGGTGATTGTCAGGAATTTAGGACTTCAGGATAAATCCTATGGTTCTTTAACTTTTTTTTTTTTTTTTTTTTATTTAAAATGATAAACCGCCAAAAAAACCAGTCTGCAACAAACCCAACAAAATCCAGAATGACTCGAGTCAGAGGAGAAATACTGAAAGTGCCTGACAAATGAATTAATGTGTATGAATTAAGTTTGTCAGGTTTGTTGTCCAGCTTGTGTTTGAGGGTGGAAAATGAGCTGAAACAAAAAGTGATTATAGAAGGTTTTGTCTTAGCAAAAGCTTTAATGTGATTAACGAGTAAATATAGCATCAGGACAGCTGCTGTGAATATGTTGTAAAATACACAAGGGATTAACTGTTTTGCCTTACAAAGGTTTGAAGCTTGTGCAGTGCTTTCTGAGACTTTCTCTGTAATGCTTTATTTATCAAGAAGTATAATTGTTTTCCATGTCAGCATGAGAAGTTTGAAGGAGCAATCCTTAACAAAGAGGGATGTTTTAATAATGAGTCATCTTTTATTATTTTTTCTCCAATAAGTGTATGTTTCAGGCTTGATACGGAGGTGCTGAACTCCTGTATCTTTTAGAAGTTGCATTGGTAATGGTTATAGTTGGGTAGTTCTAGAAGGAAGGGGAATGCTTAGCTGCCTACCTCGGGGGTTCAAACTGTCAAAATTGTCTGTCACTTAAACAAATGTGTCCTGTGATTTGAAGGATTGCAGCTTGCATTCTGTACATCTGGGATGCTTTGTCGCTTTTTTTATTTCTTGGCCAGTCTTTTCTGCTCGTTAAATCTTGGTGAATAGAGTTATTGTTATTGGCTTGCCCCCAGCATGAGGACTGGGATAACTGTTCCTTCTTTAGCTAGATGGTACATACTGTATCTGAGACTTCTTTTTTTCACCTTACTTCCCTTTTTCTTCTTTTTTTTTTTCAACAAACTGGCAAGTATCCCTAGCTTGCACCATTTCTTCCCAACTACATATTTACCTTCTGAAGTGCTTTCTTGTCTTAAATGCTAAAAGTTTCATAATTCTTTAGACCCAAATGGAAAATAATATTTCAGTAGAAAAACTGTTCTTCAGTGTGGCAGCAATTTGGGCCTTTTTTGGCCAGTCTTGGAGGAGCCAGAATACAATCCGTATCTGCCTGAGAAAATGTTCAGCCTTTTTCCTGTGAGGGTGTTTCTGGTTCTGCGTTGATGGTTCAGTTCTGCTGCCATCGCAGGATTGTTACCTGTGCTTACCGTGGCATGACCAGGAGCGTAAAGGTGGCAGAAAGAGAACAGGGCGAGCTCATTTGCTGGCTCTTTGATCCAGATGGTCCCCATGGAGTTGCTAACCCTGACCTCTTCCCTGAGATCCGGTAGCCGTGGGGGGAAGTTGCAGGTGCATTTTGATGAAATTCTGTAATAACATTTGAACACTGGCCTTGCTTTCAGAGCTGCTCTGGACCGAGCGACTGTGCTGCTGAGCATGACCAAGGGTGGGAAGCGAATAGACAGCGTGTGGGGGTCAGGAGGGGGCCAACAGTCTGTGAAACACCTTGTTAAAGAGGTAACTGGCAAAACTCCCTCTTCTCTCTCTGGTTCTCTGTTTGTCTAAGCTTACCTGGTGTGGGTTAGAGGGAAGAGATACGTGTATCCAATACGAAAATGTTTTATATCAAGTACTGTTTTGTTGTTTGGGGTTTTTCTCTTTTATAACTCATTTATACAAAGTTGTTTTTAAAAACTGATGTAGGTAATTTTGTTGATTTTGTAGTATTTGTCACTGGTGGGAACATGCTAGTACAACACCACTCTGTATTGCAAGTATATGTTTATTTTTGCTTTGAGCAAAACTTGTGTTTAGCTTTTTAAGAGCTCACAATATAAAATGCTGAAGTAATTAGAAGAGCCAAGATGAAACTGGCTGA
>VXBX01001361.1:30230-41824 GCA_013400415.1 Scytalopus superciliaris
CCCGCACGGCACGGAACTACAGCTCCCGGCGTGCCCCGCGCCCCGCCGCTCCGGCCGCGCCCTGCCGGTGCATGCTGGGAGTTGTAGTCCCGTGCGGGGCTGTCCCGGTTGCGCTGCCTGGCACGGGCCCTGCGCTGGGGCGGCGCCCTCCCACCTGCGCGGGCCCGCCCGGCCCGGCGAGCCGCGGCCTGCCCGCCCTGCCCGCCTACACACCGGGCTCCGCGGCGCTTTCAGGGCTATGTCGTGGCTTTTCAAACGCAGCCCCCCAGCAGGCACCGTCCGGCGGACAGGCGTGGCCTGCGCGGCCCCGCTCTGGTTGGCGGGATGCGCGGGGGGAATCGCGGCCCGGCCTGAGGCGCGAAGAGCAGGGAAAGGCGCTGTGTGTGTGTTTGTACAGGTTCGGTGCCCCGGGGGGAGCGGCTCCCCTCCGGGAGGAGCCTGTCCCGCGGGGAGCAGCGCCCTGGGAAGGCCCGGGCTGGGCGGCATTCCCGGATTGCCGTGCCCCGGTCCCGGGAGCTGCCGGGCTGGGGGTCGCCGATGGGCACACACCGAGTGCCCCGGGCACGGGCAGCTCAGGCAATCCCTGCTGCCCTGGCCCGGCGGGCGGGACAGCCCCTCGAACTGCCCCCCCGTTGAGAGGGACTGGCCGTGGATGAGTGAAACCAGGGAGAAAACGATGGTTGCTAATAATTCTTTCCCGTTCTGCCTCCCTGGCGGGCCTGCTGCCCTCTGCCAGCTCGGGCACCACGCCGGGCCTGCCAGCTGCGGCATCCAAGGCTTAGGTCTGCTGGGAGATAAAACTCTGATAAAACCTTTATGTTCCAGTAAGCGGCACCTCTCCCATAGTTATTTAAAGCCTCTCTCTGCATTGTTCCAGAACTATTTCCTCTTTCCTCTAACCAGCCTGTCGTAGGAAGCAGAGAGTCCCCCAGGTAACCCACTTCCACCTCGCTGATGCTGGACTGGAGACAGCAGAACCCTCGGAGGGCGAGGGGGTCTCCTCCTTCCTGCCTTTGGTGGAGCTGGACAAGGATAACACCTCTGGGTTGGTCACGGCCAGCACAGAAATGGGCCCTTTTTGTTGTTACTTGCGTATTCCTCTTTCAGATCGGAAAACTGGCATGGATGAGGCTGTGAAATGGATGTGCTTGCTTGGGACGACCTTCTCTCCACCCTCTGAAGTGCTCAGAAGCATTCCCACTGATTTCAGTGGGAAAAGATCCTTTGTCTGATGTGTTAGTCCATGTGCCAATTAGTATTTCATATTGACTGGAAGGGAAAGGACTAGGGACTGATTTGTGATGGATGCTTGTAGAGCAGGGCATTTTAAACAGCAAGTGCAATTTGCAGATCAGTTATTTGGTAGTTTTCTGTTTGTTTCTTTTTAAAAACCAACCCAGCATCTTAAATATGGCTGTGGCTGAAAATGAACATAAAAGACAGCCAGTTATGACTGAAAATTTCACACTGTGAAACCAAGAGTTATCCCTGTGGTAACAAATAGGTGGAGCAACAGAAGTTAAGTGAAAGGAAGATGTACATCAAATTGCAGGTCAGGTTTTTTACCAGTGTCCTTCACAGTGCCAGTGACTACCTGGAGTCCAGCATTATATGAGGACTGGCATTTGGAGCCCATCTCTCAGTCATGCAGGGAATCACTTTCCAAACACAGTTTTCCTGCCAATGGGGTTTGTTTGCTTGGTGATAAGAAACAATGGTCAGCTCAGTTTGTTACTTGAGCATTTTAGTGACTGAGAAGTGGAGTCTGGCATCCTATACTAAGTCCATTTTCTTAGTTACTCAAATAAATGCCAGCTTGGCAGCCTATTTAGAAAGCTGATAGCACTGGGACAGGTGTGATTGTGGAGGTTGTTTTCAACAGTCTCTTGTAAGTCTGCTTTTAAGACACCTCTTTCTGTTGGGAAAAAAACCTGCAGTTACCATCTTTAGGACTGGGAGGTCTGGATGAGAGAAAGGAGAGCTGCATGGGCATTGTCTGCAGCTTAATATCCTGTTTCTCAAAGTGCCTAAAAAACAGGAGTGGATTTAGTTTTGAGGAAGGCTGATTTATTCACTAGAGTGGTATTAGCTATATTTAAGAGGAGGGAAAAGCGCATCATAGAGGACCTAATTCCCCATGTTTTGCTGGAAAAGAAACAATAAGAGAAGTTGTGACTTTTCTAATTACAGGTGAGGGATCAAATCTTTTCCTCTGTGAAAAGAAAGCATAGTTATAGCCCTTTTTTTTTGCCATTTTTGGCCTCTGGGATCAACATGTGCTCAAACATACATTCATATCTCTCATGAACTTTTCTAGCTGCCAGAAAGAGCCGGAAAGTTATTTGCTAAAACCCTTCAATCTGGGAAAAGCACCATTCATTTGCAGGGGGTCTGTGCTGAGTCAGCACAGTATCTTGGTGCCATCCCACATGGCTGGAGAAGTCAGAACAAGACAGTCCTTGCACACAGCATAGTGATGCCCAGGTCTCAAGCTGTGTCCCCATGGCGTTCAGCTTCCCAAATCCTGAGACCTGACCTTCACATAAAACCCAGTGTTAGGGCAAATGTGAGTGTGGTATCCATAGAGAAGACAACACGCTCTTGGTTGCACATCCTTACTTTACTGATGTCACAAACAAGTTATTCTTGTACACTGCTGAGAGCTTCACAACCACAAACCAGCAATAATTTTATAAATGATAAGCTTGTTTTCCTCCTCCTCCTCTTCCCAGATACTCTGAGAGCAGCAGACAGCAGAGATGTGCATTGCTGGAATCCAGAGGGTTTCGTAATTTGGCAGCCACTTGCTGAAAGCCCTGCAGATACAAAACAACACTTATTTCAAGTCTTGAGAAACATCTCCTACTAAGCAGAAGAAAAAAGCATTTAGGTGAAGCAATGTTGCCAGTCCCATTTGTTTATGGGGCTTGGTTTTTGTTTTTATACATTTTAAATGCGTTTTATTTTCTTTCTGCTTTTTGAGCCTTTCAAGTTCATGTTTTCCATGTTTTCCATATAACAAGAAAGTCTGGAATCAAGTCCTTACTTTAAAAAACAAAAATTTGGTTGAGTCCTGTATAATCATGTAGCTCCAGACAGGGTATTTTAAAATAAAGCCACTTGGATGAGGACTACCTATCTTGAAGGTGACTTTCTCTACTGAGTTTAAGTAAATACTTTGTTGACAGTTTAAGAAGCTTTTAACAGCACCTGATCTGTGTTTGCTTTCCGCTCAGATCTCTCTCTCTTTTCTTCTTTTCTAAAAATCTAGAGCTTGTTTCACTTCTGTATGTGCTGACAAGATCAGAAATGCACTGTACGAGCATGACGGTGACTGTTGAACAATGCATACCAATGCTTTCAGAAATACAGGTGCAGATTTCATGCAGTTGTCCCCTTAAGCTGCTGAATGGTGACATGGGATACAGAGCCCAACTTCAGAGACAGGAGGAGGAAGGTGGTTTGAATTTATTGGGTGGGATAAGTCAGGGAACAGAAAGCCTGGTGTGACTCCCCGAGGGAATCCCACATGCCTTCAGAGCCTGGAGCTTAATAGCTTGTGTTTAACCCAGTCCTTGCTTTTGAAAGGGAGTTGACAGATGAGTGATTTCTTTTAATTGAGCTTTCTGAATATACTTATTTCAATTTTGTTGTTTAAAGCAGTGGGATCCTCAAGCTGTATGCAAAAGGCAAGAAGATGTCCTTATTCAGCATGAAGATTTTTCTTTCACTGCTATGTATGTAAAAGTGCCTGGAAATATATTATCCAAGGGACACAGCACCAGCTTTTTGACAGGCCAGCACCTGGTAAATGCAGAGACCTGACTACATGTAAGTCCCATCCTGGGCTCCCGGACCAAATGCTCTATCCTGGCATTTCTAGGAGGTTACTGCTCTACTTGTGTGGTTTGAATCGCTTAAGTCTTTGGCCCTGTGCCTTGGAGTGCCAGCAGAGGCATGCTGTAATTGCCCGTAAATGCACCGTCTGTCATATTATTGTTTAATTATTCCAGCTTCTTGCTGCCACACACTGCTCAGTGTCTCTCTTGCTATCTTTGTTTAGTTGAGTGGAAAAAATTCAAGACTTGTGCTTCACTCACATCGCTTTGGTTTTACTCAGCCGCTCTGGATCCCACTATGAAGTCCCACCTTTTGTATGCAGGAGTTAGTCTTCTATATAAAAAAACTATTGTCAATATCTAAAGCATATGTTAGAAAGAGAATCAATATTTTAACACATGGTAAAGTCAAACCATAAATCTCCTAACACAGACAAATGATTGTATTATTCTCCCTCCAAACACTGCTCCTCCCCCTGAGAAACAAGAGGGGGAAAGAAAACTCTTGAATAACCAAGCCCTTGTCCTCACAATGCAGGACTGTTCTTAGCCTGTTGCTCTGTGCTGCTTCTTTCTTTTCTGTCTACTAACTCTCTCTTTATTTTGTGTGTCAAATGCCTTACTCTTCAAGACCCATCTTTCCCGAGCCATCCCTGTTCATCTGTTGCAGAGTATCGCTGGGATGTCAGCTCTTGCCTGAGATCAGCTTGTGATGACCAGTTCCACTGCCTACTTGCTACAATTTCAGATATCTCTGTGCTTCCTCCCAGCCTTGCAACCAGCCCCTTATTAACGTGTGTTGAAAAAATAATCTTTCAGAGCTCTCTCCAACACTCTCCTTGTCTGTGTGGTCTATAGGAAAACTTGGCAGCACGCTGCCTGCTTTTCTTTCCTCATGCTCCCTGCATCTGTGACAAATGTGTGTCATTTTTCTGGTCTTACATTAGCTTTCAGCCTCTGAGTCGGAACACTCTTCTTGCACAGTCCCCCACACACAGAGGACCAGCACCTCAACAATAATAATTGCACCAGCACAGTAAAGGTAAGTATTAAGGTTGCTGGCACTCGCTCTGCTTACTTTTCATGGATCTGGGCAGAATGAGTTTCGTGATGTCCTTTTGGAAGATCTCTCTGCGCCTGAATTATCTGGTTTTTAGGCTTTTTTTTAGAAATCCTCCTGAAACTTTACAGGTGAACTCCTTATAACGCCTGGCTCCCTGACTGAGGGCAGCATCATTGTTGGGGTTGTTCTTTTCACTTCCTCTAACTGTAAGATTACTCATTACATACTATTTTCTGATTTGATTTATTTTTCAGCCATCTCTTTTCTGCAGGAAAGAGCAATTTATATTAGGATTTCAGTGTGGAATTGACTTCAGGCTTTACTGCTATTTATCACCACTCAGGGAATCCATCCCTGTCACTAGAAGAACACTCAATCCCTGCTGACAGTCTGGAAGAGAAAGAGAAAATAGCACAGCTGCAGCTATTAGGACCAAAAGGTAAATATTTTATTCAAACTCAACTTTTTCTTCCTGAGTTACTTTTAAAGAATATTTTTCTCTTTGTGGGAATGTGACTGAGGGTTATTTGTTTGTTTTCCTGGGGACTCTCCTATTCAGCTGATCTTCATCCTCTTCCACATTTCAGACAGCAGAGCTTGCAGCAGTGACAAGATGTAATCCCGAGTAAAACTACTTCTGCCTGTGCCCTTGGTTAACCTGCGGGCAGTGATACGTGCCTGGGCACGGGGCAGCTGTTTCACACAGCTCAGCATGGACGTGAGGCCACTCCCAGCCACTTTTAGGACCCAGCTGAGTTGTTTACAGTAATCTCAAAAAATCTTGTAATAAAATTATTCTGCCTTCCTGGGCCACCACTCCCAGAGACCTTTCCCCTTTCTTGGCTACTGTGAGAGCCTCCTTCCTTCAGCTTCACACCTTAACCTGCTGGAAATGATACAGTACAGAACTGGTTGTTGTCAGGCTCTCCCTTAGAAGGATGGGCTACACTGCCACTCTGTTGTGATTGTTGAGAACTGGAAGATCAGAGAGCAACATGGCGAAGTGGAAGCCTGCTCCCTCTTTTATGTGGAACAGAGTCAGGATGTGACCTTGTATGAAGTTCAGCAGAGGAAAACTTGGGCTACACTTGCATTCCTACATACCATGCCATACCAGTCAGCCTGGTACTAATCTTCACAGACCTTTGAAGGCATGAAAGGACTTGCAGTGTAAATGAAATCTAAGCCACACCATACCAGATTATTGGTGCCAGCCAGTTTTAGAAGAGTGACATGAGAGCCAAGGGAAACAGGTACAGTGGTAGGAGATGCCTTGTACCACCTGCAGGCACACAGATCCACAGCCCTTGTGCAGCATCCGAGTCCAAAAGCAATGTGTGGCATGTAAAAAGCTGGTGAACCCAGAGCCACTTAGACTTGAATGCACTTTCCTGGGAAGGAAGTGGCTTTTCCCTTGGAAAGCTCAACTCCCCAGGGTCTGAATGAGGTCAATGGAAAAAGTGATTTCTTCAGAATATGATTCAGAGTGCCTAAGCATAGCCTTATCTTACTGGCTACAGACAAAGCTCAACCTCTGTAGATGTAAACTAGCTTTTGTGAATACCCATCCCTTCTTGCCCCTTAGCTCTGGGAGTTATACTAGTCCTGGAGATGGTTAGTCCTCAGTAGGCAGTGTGCCTACTGAAATTCAAGTGCTGCAAAGCTGAGCTAAGGAAGCTTGTGTACCAGAGTGCAGAATGTCCTATTGGATCCTGCTTTGTCCTTTTGAGTTATGCTGGGATGTCAGAAATGGATTTGCAAGTAGCAGAAGAATGAAGTCAAGAAAGGCTGGTTTCTTTAGGGTTGTCCTGACTGGAGCTGGAATAATCAGCATCTGTTTCAGTTTAACTGAGTTTTTCATTCTGGCCTTTCTCCCCTTTCAAAGTACAGGCAACTGAAGCCTTTAATTTGCCCCATCTTTCACTGCAGAGAAAAGTAGGAGCTTCTAACAGCTGATAGTATCCTGTCTAGAATAGCTACACTAAAAAAAATACGGTTTATTGTCTGTTGTGAATGAAAAAGCTCTTGCTTGTTTCTGTTGTTTGTCTGTTGACTTTGAAAGATAAATTGTTTGAACTGGTTGACTCTCCGTTTGTATAATGGAAGATTATCGTCTTGATAGCCTGCTGGATTTGCAGTTTTCCCTTGCACTAAATAAACTGAAGAAGTCCCAGTCCTGTGGCAGTTTGGACACAGCGCATTCTTGGAAAAAGTTTGTGTGCATAGAAGTAAATAAGAGAATATAACTTTATGCATGGCATTCTGGATGTGCTGTGTTAGTGTTGGTATGTCCTGTCTTTGCAGCTGGAAGAGCTCCTGTAAGACCTAGCAATCCTGTTTAAAAAACTGCTAACAGACATAGGTGGCTAATGAGTTGAAAGCTGAAGCTGGCAGGACCAGAATTGTTTTTTTACACGAAGTTCTGCAACCCTAGATCATGCTGCTTGTTTTCAAGAACATAGGTACTCAGTTCCTTATCATACATTTGCTTTGTAGAAAAAAACTGGAGAAAAAAAGCAAAAATAACTCCTTGTCATTCAAGTAAGCAGACCTGGCTCTGAACATGTAAAAGGAACATTGAGTAAAAATAACAACACCTTACTGTATTGTAGTCCTTCAACAGAGAACCACATTTTGAGGTTCACCTTCTTTGCATCCTTTGTACTGCAAAGGCCCCCAAGCAGAAGCTTTTGCTCTGACTGGGCAGTCTCTGTTTTCCATGGGACAGAGCTTGGTGTCAGCCACTCCATTTGAGTATCAGCTTCGAGACGTTGACAAGGGCTCTGACTGTCCATCTGTATCCTCCAGGTATGGTTTCTGTGCTTTCTTTTCTCCCCTTCAGCTTCTGAGTTGTGCCAACTGGTTCAGCATTCCCGTTTTTTGTATGTGGAGCCAAGGTTACATACCCGGGGAAGAGAGAAAAGAATGGCAAAGGAATACACTATTTTTGTGATGGGTGTGATGCTCACAAAATGAAGTGGGCTTTGTTGTGCCATCAACCATCAAAACATGCTTCTCTCCCCCAGAATAACTAAATGCATTCCAAACCTTGGCCAAGAGACTGAAACCGAACTTGTAGTAAACTAATGACTCAAAAGGGAAAGGGATAGGATAGGGCAGGAAGATCTGTACAGTTTGAGGTATAGATGAGAAGATGATAAAAACCTAGGACAGGGAATGTGGAGGTTTGAGATGTGATAGATGGAGATTGAGATACAAAAGGAAAGAGAAACTGGGAATTAGAGGAGTTTATGCTGAGACTAGCTCTAAGGAACTGGCAGAATTCAGTTTGCCAGTACAAGAAAACAAGAAGGAAGAGCGTGGAAAGTCAGGGAGATAGGCAGTGACATGAAGAACCTAAAAAGAGATTGAACTAGGACCTGGCATAGGGAACCAAAGTTGGAGGCCCTGTTGGAAGTTAGGAAAGGAGAGGCAGCCTGGAGAAGGAACAGGTGATCCAAGTCTGAAAGTGGAGGTCAGACCCAGGCAGAGGGGAAGGAAATGGAGTAGCAGGGGAGAGCTGTGGGAAGCAGCCCCATGCAGGGCAGAGCAGAGGGGTACGTGGGTGGAAAGGGGCCTAACGGGCTGTGCTCGCTGGGACATCCTGACTTGCAGAGCTGGAAGTGGAACAGAGCTTCCCTGAGGCTGGCCTTCATGTTGGCTCAGCCAGCAAAGAATTTGCCTCTTGTGCTGTCTGTCCCAGCCCGCGGAACAGAAACGGCTGGAGCTGAGTGTCCTTGGACGAGGCGGCAGCAGCTGCCTGCCTGGGGGAGGAGAGCGGGCTTTCTTCTGGTTAGATGACAACAATTTTACAGTTGGGAGGAGGTAGTGACAAGCCCACATGACCAAGAGAGAAAGGGTCAATTCATTAGTCTGGCAGCCACTACATTAAGAAAAGGCAAGTGGGACTATTATATCAGAGGTATCTGAATTCAGTCAAAGATGATTCTGAAGTTGCTAGATTGATCTTGTGGTTGGTTTAAGCAAGCTTAACTAATTAATTGCTTTATTTTAGTTCATTGTGCAAGAGCTAGCTCTTAATAAATCACACTGCTTTGTAGAAATATGCTTGAAACAACTGTGTAAATACTAAATAGCCTTAGGAATGGTCTTATGAATCCACTGAATAATCCAAATTCCAACAGTCATCCCCCTCTGCTGCTGGTCTAGATGGAGGATAACAGTCCCCTGGTGCTGCTTCTCTTTGAGTAAAAGGGGCAAAAGTCTGTGTTGGATATACAAAAGTGCCAGCATGGCTGATGACCCACAGAGGTGCTGTGAAGCTGCATGATCCTGCACTGATCACAGCTGTCCTTTTCAGGAACAGAGAAAATGCTACAGGTGATACAGGAACATTATGAATTACAAAGCCAAGCCAAGCCTTGCCTTTAAGTTAGGCAAATGGAATTGCCAGTGCAACCTCAGTTCAGAATACGTAGGATCTGCTCATTAATTATATTTCCCCTCCTGTTCATTTCAGTGTGGATGGCAGTAATTCAAGGTCCTTGTAGTCCTGTGGGGTTTCTGGGGCAGTGAAGACTGAGGAACCTCTGACTTGCTGTCTGTGGAGTTATCTAAAGGAGAGGTTGTCACAGTACCACAGGGTTCAAAATATGGGCCTGTCAGCATAGTCTCCTGATCCTGAGAGACCTTTAATAATTGTAAGGACTGTGACTCTTATACTCACATTCTGTGCTGGGAAAGGTCTGTGCCAATGAGATCTGGGGACAAACAGTGCTGATGGATACTGGGAGTAGGCTAGAGCTGAGCTTTCCAACATCCAGTAGGAGGGTATAAAATTAACTACTCCATTTGTGCAGATTAAAAACAAATCTTGCATGTATGAATTCTGCCTTTGCAAAAATGTCTGTTAGTTCTGATTGTTGGCACAAGTATTACCACAGTATCGGTCTAATCTCATTTGACATATTTAAGGGATTGCAGCAGAAGGGTGGAGTTACCACATTTACATTTCTTGGCTGATTCCTCATATAGTGACAATTGTCCTGCTCTGCTTTATATCAGCTTTTCAGTTTCATGTGTTGTCACGAAAAGAGCAACTCAGGGGTTTTGAGTATAAAATAATATTTTTTTTTTAGATTCCAAATAATATTTTTGAAAGCAAAGTGAGTAGAAACAGAAGTAGAATTTCTACCAGAACCAGAGTAACATGTATCCTTTGTAAATACTTCAGTGCTAAGGTAACTGGGCAGTGGCACTTTGCACACAAAGAGCCTGAGAAATGTGAAGGTACATGGTCAACAGAACATTCAGATCCTCCCTACGTGTGGCGGATACACGCTCCGGTCTTTTAATGAGAAGAATGTGTTCAAATAAGTCACACGAGAAACATTTCTTTCAGACTCCAAGCTTTCAGGGCAAAGCATGTATTCCCATGTCTTTGTAGAGGATTTTGTGCTGTCCACACTAAAGTTTTACTGGGCAATAACAGCAAATAAACATTCAGTCATTGTAAGAAATATTGCTGCTAGGAAATTACACTTAGTTTCTGCCCTGTGACCCAATATGCCAAAAAGTCAATTCTGCTTTTAATGCTGTCCAGCATTTATCAGTAAAACCCCACGTAACCACATTGAACTGCCTGGTTTGCCAAAGAGTTGGACAAAGGGAATTGGCAGAACCCAAAATATTGAATGTTTCACTGAAACCAGCCTAGATGGTTGCCAAAAGTTGTAAAAAACCCGATGAAAATAGCAAATACTCAGATTTGACTACGTGATGTGGAAACAGCTTCCAAATGGTTTTGATTCAGCTGAGGTGGCTGCTGTTCCTTTCAAACATGAGCCACTGGGACCAGTCCAGACCAGCGGGTACTGGGATCAACAAGCAGACTCCCACCAGTTTTCAATGTGTTTTACAAATTAGAAAGGTAAGATTCTACTGCAGTGCGGAATCCGTCTAGGCTTGAAAGGGGAACTGATTGCAACCACCTGAGAATTTAGCATTAAAAAGCTAAACCTTTCTCAGCAAAATATAGAAAGATCTGTTATAACAAGTCGTCAAAGAACTTGCTTTTAAATCCCGCCCAGAGTCAAAGGACGGCTGCTCACAGATGCTCTGCCACACGTGAGTGTGTGTAGCTGTCTGCTTAGAGGTGTGGTTGTCACCTTCCGAATGGCTGCTGCCGCTTCTTGCAAGGAATATGTGTTGCCAGCTGGGGATAGCTCTGATTTAGTCGAGAAAGGAACCGCGGGAATGTCAGAGCCCCCGGTCCTTCCCTTTGGCGGTGTCCCAGCAGCCAAAGGTGACCTGCGGGCCGCACAGCACCGAGGGCAGCGGCTCCGTTCGAACTCACGGCCTCAGCACTGCTGACCCTGCCCGTGCTGGGGGCGAGCTCTCCGGTCAGCACGGCAGGAAAAACGCTTCCTGTGGGTTGCGGTACCTCAGTCAGAGGTGCAGGCAGAGTTACAGGCAGAGTTACAGCCAGTGACCGGCGGAGTTGCGGGCTGCCCTCCTCACGGGATGGGGGAATCCCGACAGCGGCGGCACGGCGGGTCCCAGCGGGATGCGGGGCGTGCGGGGGCAGCGGGGAGCCCTGCCCGGGGACCCGCACAGCCCGGGGTATCCGCACACCCCGCACACCCCCGGGTCCCCGCACAGCCCCGCACAGCCCCGGGGTATCCGCACAGCCCGCACAGCCCGGGGTCCCTGCACACCCCGCCGTCGCCAGG
>VXBX01001361.1:41921-105573 GCA_013400415.1 Scytalopus superciliaris
AGCGAGGAGCGAGGAGGAAGCTCCGTTCCTCAGCCGCTCCTCCGCCCGCCCGGGTCCCGGTGCCGGGGGGGCGGAGGGCGCTGTGCGGGTGTTGGGGCCGCCCCCGCCCCGCACGGCCCCCGGCGCTTTGCCGGTCCCGCCCGGTGCTGTGTTGGCGGAGCCGGGGGGCACCATCGCCTGCCCTCTGCACCTCTGCCCTGGCCGTGTGTGAGGCGCAGAGCGGGGGCAGAGCGGAGCGCTGTGACACTTCCCGCGGGGGTCTGTGGCCGTGGGAAGGCGTTCGCACCCGGTCAGTTGTACGCACCTTTCTCCGGGGAGCCTCCGAGGCTGTAGTAACCTGGGCGAGAGCCGTGCGGGAGCCCCGCAGAGCTGAACGGGGGTGGAACTGGGTCCGTCTTATTTAGGAGCAGGTGTGGACGTGGAATGAAAAAGTCACGCCGTGTGAGAAAACAATTACGAAGTGCCGAAATAGCGCTGGTAATTTTTGAGTGGTGTATTTGAGATGGGACTATGGAAGCGTTCGGTTCTGCACATGTGCAGACACTTTTGAGGCAGAATATGCACGATCAAGGAGTTGTAATTGTGTGTATTGTCATTGCTGCAATGCTGGATTGGGATTTTTTTTTTGACTATCAAAATTGAAATTAAGGGGGTTTTAGTAATTACCTTCAGGGTCTTAATTTTCTACTGTTTCTTGTTTGCATATTTGACTTGACGTGTTTCTTTTGCCTTCTAAACTCTGTGTGTGGTTTTATTTTTCTTTTAATCACTAGCTATTATGGCATACTTCTATTTATAAAATCAAGGGCTTGAAGTAGGTGGTGGTCAAATTAAATCACACTTATTTACAGCCATATTTCGGGCATATGTTGTATGGTGATCTTGATATAATCCTAGCCTGGTTTTGGGAAAGATTTACTGTATCTTATGAATTTGTTATTACACTGCTGTAACACTCTTATCCTCTTAATTCCTATTGAATGATTTGGATTTGACTATTTTGGTTTTCTATGTAATTATTCTTCACTCTGGATGAGTAAACTGGGACATTAATGTACTAATTTGAAGCCAGATTCCTTTAATTTTAGGCTGTTTGTCAGCTGTCAGCATTTCTGTACGTGTGGCAAGGCAAAACATGTACATCAGGCAAAACTAATTTTATATGTAATCTTGTAATACAGAAAGATGATTCCAGACAAAGCTCTCCTTTGTGTCCACAGCCTTCCTTTGAGGAATATCGAGGCGTCCTCAAAGAGGATGCTGTCTTCTTCCACGTCCCTCTATCTGCTCTTTCTAGAAACGTTAAACAACCCCCAGCATTTTTTCCTAGGGGTGATGGCAAGGGTAGGGGCGATGAGCAGCGCTGATTGCGAAGAGCTGCTGTTCCCGGTCTAGTTTTTCCTTTCCAGCGTGACATATCTGTAAGGCAGGAGGTGCTGGGAGGGGCGTTCCTTTGTTATGTTGACACTTGAATCGCACTGACGGGTGTATTCTCCTCCAGGAATTTTGTGCGATTGAAGGGATTCCTTCAGACGAGGAATATTTTCTCCAGCTGTCTTCCTGCACTGTTAGCTTATGTACAGAGATTAATTGCTCGGAAGATCACTGCTGTGCGTGTGCCTTTTAGGAAACCTTTGGATTGATTGTTGCTTGGCTGTGGCTTTCTAGAAAAGGATGTTTCTGCTGAAGCAGGGTGTGCGTGGCAGTCCCGTCTTGCCACCTCGTGAGCACCCATGGAAGAGGTGGCTGTGTGTGCTGGTGTGTGCTAATTGATTTAGGGGGCTGTCAAAGTGTCTTCTGAATATTTGGAATGGGAAGGGTCACGTTTTGTGATCCCTGCTTGACAAGGCTGAGGAAGCCCAGTAGATAACAAAGCTCTCTTTTGGGAAGGTTTAATAGGATAATAAGGAAAATAAAACTGCATTAAGAGATCTCAGTGGTTTCAGAGTGCCATCGTGGAGAATTTGGGTGGGTGATAAGGAGCCGCTTCTCTCTAGCAGTGGGTTCTCCTTGGCTGAAGAAAGACGAAACTTGGGTGTGCAGGAGGGGAAGGCGGCACTTGCCCCTTTCCTTGGCCTGCTCAGCCCCTGGGATGGCTCACTCCGATGCCTCTCTTGCCCCTGCCCTCCTCAGCACTGAATTTTGGGTGGCTCTGTGCTTTTTGCCTGGGTGCAGGGCAGCTCCCGGCCCACAGCCAGGAATGAGTACCCACGTCTGTTCTGCCCATCTTGGGTAGTGGCATTTCCCACCCAAAATGTTTTGAGGCTCGTTGCTTTTGATTTCATCTTTCAGTGCTACAGCTTTGTGGATGCACTTTTAATTGAAGGGAGGATTGCTTTCCGCTCTGTCGTCGTAATACCTTGTATTTATTTTTACTGCCTACAACTGCATCTCAGAGGAGATATTTCTGCTTCTCCCTTTCTGGTGGGTTTGCGTTTGTGAGAGAGGGCTGGGGAGGACGCGGTGCTGAAGATTAAACAGCCAGTTCTAAGTGATTGTACAGATAAAGAGAACTCCTGTTTACGTGAAAATTGTGCTGGCTGACATAGTCCAGGCTGTTTGATACAGTAGTCTTGCTGTGTTACAGAGTGGACTGGGATAAAATGTAACAGGTTGTTATAATAACCAGGTAATGTTTGCGGTATGAGCCATTGCCCTCAATTTGCTTGCTTTTTGCTGCATTGCTTGGCCTTGACTGTGTTGTGAAATACACATCGTGTACTGTTAAATCTGGGAATTCTTCGACATCAGATTTGGTTCAGTAAAGGCGTTTTCAGCATATCCGTGTAAAGAGAATTTTAATTACTAAGAATTTTTCCATCATCAACCGCTAGGTAACGTATAGTTTGTATGGGAATTATGTACAGTTTATAATCACTTTTTAAAAAGTGATTTTATACCGCGTAGTAATTTTTGGACTGTTTTAAGATTGTTGCAGCTTCAGAACTACTTTATCTGTATTTGTCTACAAGAGAAATATATGGGAGAACAGAGCCCATCATATAATTGTTGACATGCTGACTAGCATGAGGATGTATTAATAGGCTGTGAATCGGTGTAGATAAATAGGAGGATGAACGGTCAAAGAACTTTTTAAAACAATCTGGCATGTCTATATACTTGGTTCTTTTGGTATTGTTTAACCATTAAGGTGTTTGCATGTGAAAAAAAAAACACAAAAAAAGCAAATACTTGAGCCTATTTGTTTTTTGCTTTCTCTGTGAAAGCATAGTCTGTTCTCGGTGCATGTACATTGCATCCTAGTTCGCATGCCTGCCATCCTTTCTGTTACAAGTGCTGGAGAGTACTTTTTTTACCACAGGAAAGTACGTACTTGGTTTTCATTTATTATTTTTTAGTCTCGTTGAAAGTTTGCTGCTTGTCTGGTGGTGGTGGTGGGTTTTTCAGAGAGGAGTTGTGCTCCAGCCCTGTCGCTCATCCCGCAAAACATGCGACTGGTGCTCGCATTAAATTGGTTGTAGCTCGCTCTTACCCTTGCTATGCTAATCCTCTACGTGCTTTTGTGCCTAAAAACGCTTCATATTCTGAGTATGAACAAGATGTATGGTGTGATCCAGCAGGCAGTATTTCCATGGAGCCCTGGTGATCCCGTAGATATTGTATCCGGTTCAGTGGACCTGCCTACCCTGTGGTCGGAGGCTTTTTGTTATGCATGCATCCTAATTGTTCTTTCTGTTGGCATTGTAGGGAGACTGAAGGGGCCGCGCACCAATGCAAATAGCCTTTCTAATACCTTAGCCATTTGCATTATAATGGCTGCATAAATATTGCAGCACATCTCAATTCACTCACTGCTTTGACTGCTAGGCTTTAAAATAGGTTCTGTAGCACAGATCTTGTTCGTGGTTGGTATTGCTTCGGAGAGGGGTTCTGAAGTGCATCTTTGTTAAATAGTGAAGCCTGTTTGTGATGAGGTGCAATTTTAACTTAGCCATGTTCTAGTCTCCCACTCCTTTCAGCCCACAGGTTGATAGATGCACTTGGAGGCAAAAAGAAATTCAAGCTTGAGCAGTTTTTCACCAACTATTTCTAAACTCACTATATTTGGGGGTGCAAAACATGTTTGCTTGAGATTTGGTTTTGCATTAATTCCAGAAATCTTATGGATGTCTGTGAAAGTATTTTGTGCATAAGGAGTGTGAAATATTGTGCCATCATTGTTTTGATGCTGAAATGTTTGTTATGACGACTTATGACTAGCTATGCCCGAAGCACCCCAAATTCCTTTGAAAGTGTCAGTACAGCGATATGAGTGAAAGCAGACACTCTTTTTGGGAACTGGTGTCAGGTTGCTATCACCTGTCTGTCAAAAGTTTGCTTTACAGGATTGTTAAACAGAGCAGTGATTAGTATCACGTACTTGACTTTTAGTGATTGGTAGATGCATAGAGACTTCTTAGTATCATCACAGGATGCCAGCTTTTAAATATGTGAATTAATTTCTTGTGGCTATAGTCTTGTTATTAATGTAATGTGTCAAATTTTGGGCAGGGTAGTACATGAAACTATTATTTCTATTTTTGGCTAATCAGTTCTAATCCTAGAGTTTGCTCTGGCTTACGTGGTTTGATGTGTGAGAACTGCAGCAACAGGGCTATGTTTCAATCAAATGTTAATATATCTTTTTTATTATATCTGATGTTAGTAGCTTGTCACTCTTGCACTTGTTCGTATGTATTAAAGCAGTAATAGTTACTCAGGTTAAGGATAAGCTGAATGACCTTGTTAGAATTTAAGTTATGAAAACCGTTTTCTGAAACAGTAAGAGATAGTATTGCAAGAATCCTAAATTTACTTAGGACTTCTATATGATGATTGATGATTCACTTACATATGAAGTATTCTGCGTAGTGCTGCAAACAACATATGTATTACTATAGTACAGTATTTTTAACACTTATCCTGTCAAAAATTTATGTCTACCAGAAGTTTAGAACAGTTATTTATAGTGATGGGCATGAAAATGCAAGGTTAATAATGGTATGTGAAAGAATAAAAAAATTCTTGAACCCCTGACCTGAGAACCCTAAGCTGTAGTATATCTATACTTGATGTATAGATATATATGGATTTTAATTATCCCTTAGATATTACAGATAATGTTTGTTTAGTATCTCAAAAACTATGGCAAAACCGCTTTAGGATTTGCTGTTGTATTTAGATCTCTGTTTTCAGTGTCTCCATCCTAATAGGGCTTTGTATTAAATCAGAAATTGAAGAGTTGTTTTGTGACAGTTTGAATGGTCAGAACGATCCATTGGTCTGGCATGTCGTGCAGACTGGGAAGAGAAATAGGTATATTTATGACTTTTATGAAGAAATACCTGACTGGCAGCCAAAATGACCGGGGCCTGATATTTGTTTGTAGCCGAGGTGCAGCAGTGATTGTGAGGAGTCAGACTTCTCTCTCTTCTCTTTCTCTCACCTGTGTCCCAGTCGTCTTAAATCTTGGCAAACAAGGGATTTTGCTGTACTGTTTTTTACGAGGCTTCTGTCCTGTGACTGGCAGTGGTGATAGTCTGTGTAATTACGGCATGTGAACTGTCCAGTCTTCTGTATAATAAGATTTCTCACTGCTGTAATTTTTTTTGATGCTGAAAGTTATAATCCTGTTTTGTAATACACAGCATTAATCGTGGTTATTGAGAATTGTCATGGGATGAAATACTCGTGTTGTGTCAAAATACTTAAAGTGAAAAAATACTTTTTTTGACTGTTCTAACTGTTGCATGGATTTTTTTTTTTTAAACAAAAAAAAATCAGTTTGGTGTATCATTGTAATGTAAAGCTTGCATAGCACAGTAGTGAAGGTTGTAGTAAATTTGTAGATAATAGGCTAAAGCTCTGCATACAGTGCAGCTGCAGGTGCTGAGTAAAGTGCATTGTGCCATAGAAAGGTTCAGGTTCTCAGATGCACTTTTATTTTTTTCTTCGTGTTAGAACTAATCTAGCAAAATACCAGAGTTTATTCCATCCTCATTAAAAAAAATAAATTAAAAAAATCCCATAATCTCTCTCAATGCATCTCTGAACAGCCCTCAGCAGTCCACAGCAAGGAAATAATTGCATAATCGTTAATCTCTTCATTAGATGAGCAGTTGTATTTCTGAAATTGTGATATTAGACCTTTGTGCTCTGTCATATTCCCCTTCCCCCTACACTGCAGAAAAGCAGAACTGTGCATTTCTTTTAATTCTACGGGATAACTGCACAGACAGGAGTCTTTTGCAGATTGCTGTAAATACCAGCTCCTGTTTAGAGCTGTAGTTTCATGGAGTCACTCAGTGTAGCAGAGAGAAAATGACTTCACTGGCAAACTATATGGCTCCTGGAGGCATCAGGTGGCTTAATACGTAAACAAAAGTCTACAGCAGTCAAAAATAGATCTTTATAAAAAGAAATAATGCAGAAAAGTGACCTCCTAAACAAGGAAGTGAAGGGCTATCAGAGAATCCATCTGTGTAGTCCTGCAAAATGCTGATCACAGCAGAATATGAAGGATTTATCATGAAAACCCATTTTGCTGTTGCTTCTGACATAGCATTTAGAGTATATGACTTGTAAAAATATTTCTTGTAGAGAAATTGTTGTACAGTCAAAGGGTCTAAAGCCAAGAAAAATCCTATAAAATATGCATCATTTAGAGTGATTCGCACAGTTTTCATACAAAAGGGTTGGGTGGGTTAAACGAAGCCTCAGCTCAAATGTTCTTGTTAATACACTAAATCTGTGACAATTGCTTTTCTAATAGTTCTTAAAGACTAATGGCTATTGTACAGCACTTGGAACAGCTAAAATATTTCTTATTAAAGAAAATTTTATAATACTGGTGGTTACATGAGCTCTATTGAATTTAAAATTCTAGATGATTACTTTTCATGAAAAGGGAAGTTTATGTTAGTAAATAGCATGAATTAAGATACCTAGGAACTTGTCTTTGTGCAGCAGATTTTGTTTTGGTACGTTCTTTTAGTTCTTTTGAACTCCTTGACAGCATTTGGATGGTGATGGATTTCAGGTTATCATATTTGTTTGTCATGGTGGGCTACCTATTTGCTTTTTGGAATATTCAAAAAACTTTTGGCAGCTTTCTTTATAGCATATTGTGTGTGGCAAGCCTAGTTAGGAGGGAACAAAAGTTTAAATATTGTACCCATGAGTTGTAATTCACGCAGTAAATACAACAACCTGTTTTTTTTTATTTTTAACATGGCTTCATCCATAAATTCATTTTCTGTGTTCTAGGTCATCATTAGGCACATTTTTGCAGCAGTAATTTCTCTTCTCTCCTCCCAATAACAAGTCTTCAGATAAATGTTGGTAGTTATTTCTTGCATTTACACTGTGTTCTGTCCTGTCTTTTAAAACAGTCTCTTTTCAGTCCAGCTCTTTTGAGAAGCCCTAAGTCATACCCAAACAGATATCGAGGTCTCAGTTACACGCTCTCACTGTAGTATCATGTTTTCTTCTAAACCGAGATGCTGTTTATTGAACCAATTAGCTGTTGGGTGCAAGCCAGAACTTTCTCCTGAAATCAGAATTAATGAATAAACAAATTCCATTGGAAGGATTTCTATTCTCCACGGGCAGTGACAGTTTTAACGTGTGACAAGGACGTGGTTCATATCCTGCAGCCTCAGTGCCCCTGTGTGTCTGGGTCTGTGCTCAGCCCTGCCAAAATCAGTGGGGTAAACTTTTGAGTGTGGATCACACGTTTGCATCATATATTTGATGGTATGCCTGTCTTGGACTGTTTTTGAAACGGTTCCAGCTCTTCTGTAGTCAGCAGATGGGATGCATACGCCTTCATTAACAAGCAGTTAACTCTGCTGGTAGGACTGAATTTGCATCACGCTCCGGGTCTCTGACTTGGCTCTTTCTGCATTCCAGCTCCCACTGTTTGTTCTGCTCTCTCTAAGAAGAAATCCACAGTAGCGTTACATGCTCCTGCCCTCCTGTGGTAACGAAAACCCAAGTATTTTTCTCAGAATCAGGTTGTGTAAAAATAAAAGAGAGGAGAATAAGGAACTGGTTTTTCTCTTGTGGAGCAGCTGCTTGCATCTCAAGATGTGCGTTTGCTTCTGGTGAAGTATTCTTCAAAAGCCCTGAGAAGATCATAGTTATTTCTGAAGTTGCTGTTGCTGTATCAGAAAGACCTTGTAGCCCTTTATAGTTTTGAATTAACTTTATGGCCTTTTTACATGATATACAGTATTCCTTTTGCATTAGAGCAGATAAACTAAGGCACAGAAATTACAGGGAAGATTTTTATCAGCAGCAATGGCAGTGGAATTGCTCTGCCTTCCCTGCTGTGAGCTGGTGGGAGCTGAGACCCAGTTCCAGGACGTGCCTTGGGAGGATGACCCATGCCAAAGCTCACCGTGGTTAAGGAATGGAGGTGGATCCCAACCCCAAACTCCCCACTCCTTCCAGACAAGTGCAAGACAGAGCAAGGCAAATGGGTGTGAAACCATTACTGCTGGATAGTAGTGTGTTAGATCTTTGAAGGTGCGGTGTGGCAACAAGCAGTCATGTGGCCTGAAAGGATCCTGAGGTGGTTGTAGTCTATATGTGACTTCTTGTTTCTTTAGTGATCCTCTCTGTTAGTAATACTAAAGGAAAGCTGCTCTCATCTTAGTTTCTAAGCTAATAGTGTGTATAAACTATGGACATACAACCTCAGTCTCTATAGGCAAATGTTTATATTATTCTCAACCTGTAAAGTCTTGGAATGAGAGATCTATGTTTGTCACAGCTTTCACTCATGTGATTTTCAGTGTCTACTAAAACTGGTTTCGTGTGTTTTTTTTTTTTTTAATCTTTTCTACTTAAACCTGCATTATGTTAGCAGGGAGACTTTCACAGTGTGCACACTGTTGGTTCTTTGGGCCAGCTTTTGTTGGCTGTCTTTCAAAAATATGTAATATAAACTGATCAGTTGTATATGGTAATCTAAAAGTATGCTTTAGAGCTGCTTCTACTGATTTTCTCATTGTTTTGTACTTTTACAGTGTAATTTTTAGTCTCTCTTCATCTTTGAAGCCACATAATTAACAGTGAAAATACATTACATTCAGCTTCAACAAAAAGAAGTGGTCCAGAATAAATTTGTGTAATTTTTGCTGTAAATGTCTTATTTTGTGATAGAGAGACAAGTTAATGCAAGGCAAAAGGGTGTATAGAGCCTGAAAACTACTCATTGCTACTGCTTGTCTGTGCTCCCTTATCCTGAGGTAACATGAGGTATCCTGCCTCTGTTCATCTTAATGCACACATTCAGGTATGTGTGCATGTCTGAACTTTTTCCAAGTAACTGGTATGCTTCCACCATTGAATTACTCTGTTAACAAGTCTGTCTGGAGGTATAAAGTTTTCAAATACAAGTAGGGGGAAAGAGCATGGAAGGTTTGTACATGAGTGCTACTTTCAAAATGCTGTTTCTAAACAGAAATTAATAATGATTTGAACTTTCTCATGCACTTTTTCAGTGATAAACATTGACTTGTATGTCATGTGAAGAGAAAAGGAGGATGAGCTACAGAGAGTTCTGCTTGGGTTGTGTGTGGCTATAAAAGCTCATGGAATTTCAAGTTGTCTTAAGTGTAGAATGTAAAATGACTGCTCAGACCCCTTCAATCCCTTTCACAAGAGTAAGTTTTTTTCCTTCGCTAAGCAACTTCCTGAAGCAGCGGAGGGTGAGATGGGCAACAGGCATGGATATCTTAGCTATGACTTTTATGTAAATTCAGTGTTGTATACCCTGGTTTATGAACTACATGAGAGACTAAGGAACTAGTTAACAAGTCTTTTGTGGGGCTCTACTTTGATGGGTCTTCCACATGTACTGCAGGTGTGTGCATATTTTCATCCAGTACAAATGTGCTGCTTTTCAGTTACCAAAAGTGAATGGGCAGAACTTGATTAATAGAATAGAATTAATTATTCTGCAAATGTTACTTTTTGCACAGTTTTCGGCCACTTTTCAGTTAGCTACTCCAAAATAAGGTTTTCATTGATCCATTGTGCAGATGATAATTCCAAAACCCCAACATTTAGGATTCTTTTGGAGTCTCATTTGCTTTGTAGCCAGAACTCTCTAAGTTCTCTTATCAGACTGGTTGTATGGTCTGTTTTCTTCATCTAATGTGATCATGGGCACTTTACATCTGAGACTACTGTTTGGTTTTGATTATTAACATGCAGCTTTTAGCACTGCCTAGTGCTAGCAGTCTAATGTAAATAAAATATCCCAGCTTGAAAAGCAGTGATAAATGAAAGCTTAAACATGGGATCACAGAGCAGACTAATTAGCCAGTGCAAAGCAGCTGGTTCTTTTAAGTCAAGCTTTGTGTTTGCATTTATGGGTCACTTTCAGTATGAGGTGTTCTGATATGCTGACACCATTGTAATTATACCACTTTATATGTCTATCTATATATCTATATCTATAGAGGAGAGGCAGAGAATTTGTACTATTTGTGAAGTTCACCAAACTCACTTTTGGATCACTCCCAGCTTTATTTTAGTACTTCTGATGTCAGGTAGGGGTTCTTAAAGAAGTAATGTGGCTTTTATGCAAGTCTTCTGATATTTGTAACAATACGTAGAAATAATAAATTACAAATTGAGGGCTCCTGATAATAATACAGATGAGAAAGAAATTGTGACTGGAACAGATGGTATTTTTTCAGCTTAATTTGGATTTGCTGTGTTATTTCTTCTTTTTTATTTGATATTCAGTCTTTTGTATCTCCATTAGCAGCTCTGTATATTACACATGCAAGCATGGCTGTTACGTTTGAGCATGCAGGGCAGCATAGCTTAGTAGCGGTCCAGAGGCCAGAACTGCCTTGCAGGGCAGGGATTTGCATCCTTTTTCTGAAGGATAGGTGGAAAGGCTATTTGGGCAAGCAATACTTTGGGCACTGAACTTTTTCTTAACTAACACTTTGTAGCCCCATCTAGACATTCTAATAGCATGGCCAAAGGATGGAGGGGAGAGACAGTTTTCTAGCAGATTCCTACAGTTCTTGTGTGTTTGTAAATATAAGAGAGAAAGTGGACCCATAAAAGCATCCCTTGAAGAGACCACATTCTTCTGGGGAGAACAAATCAAAATAATAGTTAATTGATAAATGCTTGATGTAGGAAAGAGATGGTGCTCTGTATGATCATGCTGCATGCAGCCTGCTGTGATGAGCCCGACTGGCCTGGATTTAGTGGTAATGTTATTTGCTCTGTAAAATAAGCTTGAGGTGGGTTGTGAGAGAAGTGAGCAGTGAAATAGTATCATCTGCACAGATCTGACATGAGGAATTTAGGAGTTAGAGAACAACAAAGGCTGTGGTTAAAACCCCTTTCTCTCAGTCATGTTTCCAACTGGTAGTTCTCACAACCACAGATCAAATCTAGACATAGCAAGCAAGAATCATTTAAAATTTCCCTCTTTGCATCATGTCTGAATTTGATCCCCATAGATCAAATTGAAGATAGTTGAAGATAGTTATTTTATGTGTACATTCATTAAAAAAAAGGGCATGTTTATAGCATTTAAGTATACTTTAATACAAAGCCAGTGCTGACAATAGGTAGACTAGTTATGTTACTCTCTGTCTGTGTAAGAAGCTTTTGGTTTGGTAGGAATTTGTTCAATACAGACAAGTGATATTCAGCTCTTCAGATTGCAACTTCTTCTCCACCTTCTGTTTGAATAATTGTTGTCAGAGAATGTAAGAAGGGGAGGAAGGAGAAATCGTGGGGGAGAGAAGCTGTCCCCGTTTACACAACCTTATGTCCAAGAATCACAGGAGCTGGAGGCTGGTAGGGAGGAGAGGGTTTCATCAGACACATGCTTATCCTTTAGCTTTGAATAGGAATAAAAGACTTAATGTAATAGGTCTGTTTCTTGCCTTGCAGCAAAGGGAGGGATGCAGTAAGGCTTGGGACAGGGTGGAGGAATACAGCACTGGCATGTTGTGCCTTGCTGGGAAGGTGGCATTGGCCATGCCCTGTTGCAGGGGTCACACCAGTTCAGGTCCTGCTCCACGTGTCTTTCTTATCTGGTTCTGTTGCCCTGTCTGTCTGTCTGGTACTGCTCTTGGGTTGTACATTGTCATACTTAAGAGTTTATTGCAACCTGTGCCCAGTACTCCTGTCTCACTACAGGTAAATGCTGGTGGTTGTCATCTCTCTTTTACCTGTACCTGTGTTTGTTCTCTTTTTCTGATCCTTTATGTTTTCCTTAGAAGTGTCATTCCTGTGCTTTTTCTTCCCTTCCCACTATTTTGAGAATGGTTGAGTAAAAATGGAACAAATAGGTAGCAAGTATTTGTTAAAATCAGTTAATCAACTTCCTTGTTAAACTGATATTTATTTATTTATTTTTAGAGGTTCAGGTACCTCTACAGTGTTTCAATTTTTTTTCCCCCCTTCTGTTCAGGAGCTCTTTTCTCACATCCTCAGATATTTTCTTTGTATCCTCATACTGTTCATATATAAATATAGTACCCTCATTTTGAACATATTGTTCTGGGAGCATATTGTCATACTAAAATATGTTTCGTCCTTCTAGTCAGTTTGTGAGGCTGTGTATTATTTCTGAGTGCTTGGTTTGAAAAGGGCTAATTCTCCTTTAACCTGGATTGCTTCAGCCTGTACTACTTGTGTGAATATCACTTAGGTGATTGAAATAACCCTCTCCTTCCCTTGTGCATCAGTGCAAAAATCAAAGCTCCATCACTTTGGCAAGTTGTGTGATGGAGATGGAGTGTAGTCCAGGGTCACTCTGCAAGCAGGGGCCAGTCCTCACCTCTGCAGTTCAGAGAGAGGAGCACTGTGGGCAATCTGACTGCAGTGAATCACCCGTTCTCGGCTTGCACAGACTAGTGTGATCCTCCGGTCCATTAATTTCATAGGAACAGATTTTGCGAGGCACAAGTATCAGGAGACCAGCAGGTCTGGTGAGGAACAGCGTTGTGCCTGAGCTAGTGTAAAGGTTGCATTTTTATATGTTCACAGACAGATCAGATGATTCCTTTCTGAATTACGTAGACACTTATAAATAACTTGTGTTTTCGCTGAAAACAAAGGGCACTGAGGTGCAAAAATGTAATTCAGTATAAATAGGCATACAGTACAATTTTGTTTTTAGTTTTCTTAGGATAGTGATATGAACTTTTGTGCAGTTCTAAGCTAGCCTGCTTTTTCATCATTTTTTTTCAGATTTCCATTCTCTTAATTTTTTTGAAAGTGGTGAGATAAAAGGCTTGTTGTTGCATCATATTTGTAGTGTTGTTTTATTCAGATTGTGTGTAAATTTTTTCTGTGACTTTTTTCAGATTAAAATTGCTGCTACTTTCTACTTTTACAATACACAAGTCTTTCAAGTGTGCTAAAGTGTGCATCACCGAATTGATTTTTGACAAGCAGAAATCATGTTTTTCACTGTTTCTAGGAAAAATGTCATTGGAGACCTTTTGTTATTTTAGAAAAAAAAAGGGATGCTTCATCTGAACAGATTTTGAAGAATCTGCTTGGAAGGGATCATAGTGGTTTTCTTTTTTCTTTTTTTTCCTTTTGAAGGAAAACATCTTGTTCCTGTGAAGAGACCCAGTTTATCATGCATTTTCCAGAATTGTTGGTGTATGTGAAATAATCATTTAATCAGGCTCATAGTTACAAGCAGACTAGTATTTAATGCTGTTTGGAGTCTTTTGGGTGTCAGGCTTGAAATGTTCTTTGCATCAGGCTCCTTGATAGCAGGGGTGAGCATGAGGAGTATCCATGATAGATCTGGACAGTTCATGGTTCTTCCTTGGAAGGTGAACAGAACTTGCTTACTCTTTATTGGGTTTTTTGAGTTTTATCTTCTATCCTAGGAAAAAATCTCTGGGATCATCTTGGGAATCTCTAAGAATGTGGATGAACTTGCAATACATTCAAATGCTGTGGTTTTTTTTTTTTTTTTGTAATGCTAGTGCGTTCAATAATACATGGGCAAAAAATCCTTGTAAAAAGCTAAATAAAAGTACTCTAAGAAGTTATAAAAAACAAGTTTGCAATTGTCCTACTTACAGCAGCTGGGACCAGTTTATCATTGTGTGGGTGTAACCAAAACTGTGTATTCTACACCCTCTGTATAATTTCTGATGAACTGTTAATAATGGCTCATGTGCAGCAGCTGCCCAGGGCACACCTGACCCCTCAGGCTGCAAGCTGGGTGTTAAAGAACTCTGCGAGGCACGGGAATGTTTCTGTCTTTACACCAGTGACTCAGCTGTGGTAACTCTCCTCTGGGGAGGCATCAGCACCTTCATACTCAGCCTGAGGGGTCATGTCTGCTCATGGGCCATCAAAGATTCCAAAAATATCCCTGACTCGGAGTTAAATCACCCACTGTGAAACTGCTCACCCTGGGGGAGGTACTGGGCATTCCCACCTGAATCTGAGCGTATATAATCTCTGGGTTTTGAGGCTTCTGGTACCACTCATCAGATCCAGAGAAGGACTAGAACCTCAGGAGGACTGTGACTGCCATTCCTGACCAGACCAACAGGTTTTCCTTTCCTTTTACTTTGTACTCAGGAGGACCATGTGGTGCTCAGCACAGGAGCTAATGAACACCATTCTGTTTGTACCCCAGGGTGCTGGGTTATACATGTGGTTTTTGGGTTTTTTTTTTGTGGGTTAAACCCAATTTTTCTCTGTATAATTGTATTTATTGTAGTCTTTTTAGTAAATTGTAACTCTGACTTGTAAGTTCTCTTGAGTCAGGTTCATTTCTCCTGCTGGTTTACCTTTAAACCAGCACAGCAATATAAAGCAATCAAAATTAGACAGGTGTGAATGAGCTGGCTTCCAGTGTTTTAGGTGACCATGCTTGTTAGAACGTGTTTACATCTCCAATCACTGCATACCACTTACCATCTCTAAGACCTCTTCTCTGTGCAGTGTGTAGGAGCAGGAGTGGTGCTTGTTGACTGATTACTTTCTTAGTATTTTTATATCTGTGATGCTCTCTTATGTAGAGTTTCTTATCAGCTGCTTCTTGCCCGCCATCCGTGCCTCCCCTCCCCTCCTTATTCCACCTCCTGCCTGTTTCTCAGCTTCCCTGTGCTCCAGGCAGGAGCTTTTCGCCTCTGCCTGTCTGCTGTGATCCAGTGGAAGGTGGGGAGGACAGTAGGAGGGTGTCTCAGCTGAAAGGAAAGGCCTGTTTGGTCACTCTGTGTTTGACTTGCTCTGTGGGAATGCCGTGTATCAGAACTTGTTGGCGTGGAGGAGGTGAAGCAGGCGCAGGGTTTATGAAATACTCAGCGCTCCGTTGCCAGAGGAACTCCTTGCAGTTTTCTTGTTAGTTTCAAAGTGGTCAGGAGTGAATATGTGGTGAAAGTCACTGTGGCACCAGACATTTTAATAGAATTGAAGTCCCTTATCTAAACTCAAAATGCCATAGTTACGATACTGGTGTTAAGATTACCTTCAACACAAACAAAGCAAGGTGCTTTTATCTGCTGTCAGTCTTATAAACAGCTGAACCAAATAAATTATCTCACCTTTTCCCTCTTTTCTTACGTCCCCTCAAGGCCTTTCTCTCCAAGCCCAAAACAAGCCAAAAAAACCCCAGGGCTGGCAGGCAGATGCTGGTAAATGTCAGCTTTGAGGAGTGCAGTCTAATAAAGATCAACATGAATGAAGAAGCCTCTGCCACAGAGCACTGGCTGTGTACAGCTGTATACAGTGCTACCTGTAGAATGCTATAGAATGTGTCTGTTTGTTTAAATATAACACTGCTTTATGTAATTGTGTTGAATTCCGTTACGCTCAATGGGGAAAAACAGTTGAAAGCTTTGAATGAGGCTTGGGAGCAATTTTGTTCCTCATCACCTCCTCAGAGTGTATAATGAGCCCGCATTTCTATGGTGCCGTTAATTTCCAAAATTCCCCAAGGTATTTTTAAGTTGCTTTGGCTTCTCCAGCTGTGGTTGAGCATCGTTGCAAGCAGCAGTGCAGGACAGTGGTCTGTCCATTGGGACGTGGAAGCTGTTTAACCATGTGCAGTAATGCAGCACAAGAGGGTAAGGACAGGGAGGGAATAATGCAAAATCCAGCTGAAACTGCAGCGAGAGTCTGGGTGGGCAGAATGAAATTAACCTTAGAAATGTAGAGGTTAAAAATGAGACACTCAACTGGAGTGGACACACATAGTACAGGAAAAACACCATTTCTCTTTGGCAGTTTGTAGTTCTTGCATCTGAGTAAGAATACTTGGAGGGCAGAAGTGGTCTGCCATATAACATTTAGACAAACGATTGCTGGGAAAAAGAGAAGAAAGTATTTTAAGTTATATCTAGTTATCTGAAACACAGAAGTTTCTTTGTAATAGTGTTCCAGCTATATATTCTAACTTGAATCAGTTTGCTTTCACCAGGTAAGATGCATTCATCTGAAAGGGTCAGATGATAAAACTAACCAAAAAACCCAAACATCTCAGAGGAAAAATCATTGGTTAAGCAGTAATGGGGAAAGATATGTAGATAATTTTGATTTTTCATTCAGAATATTGTCAAGTTGTTTTGGTTTCCTGTAATACTTAAATACATAATGTAAACTTTTGGAAAAATATGCCATCCTGAAGAAAACAACTAGTTGATCATTGTGCAGTTTTCAAATATATTTTATTTTAATTAGTTGCAGTGAAGCAGAAATGTACACTTAGATTGCAGCAAATTTGATGCCAACTATGGTGGTTATCTTTTCTCTGTGAGGAATGCTGATTGGTTCTGATCTGTTATTTTCTGAGAGCAGGTCAGATGTAAAATATGTTAATGAGTTATAAAAGTGAGGAGGTGTATAATTGGAAACCTGTGGGTAAGTATATTTTTTTTGGACTTTGCCAGACACTTGTATATCTTCCAAACGCACAATGTTAGTTGGAAAGTAAATGTTACTGCATATTTTCCTTTTCTATACATTAGTTATATTTAAACTAGGTGTTCCATAAAACAAATAGATTCAGTTTTTTTCTCACCTTAGCTGAATATGAAGAACTGGAAATAATTTTAGCTAGAAAAAAACCTAAACAGCCTGAATAGGGGCCAGTTATTGTTCAGTGCTGAACTGCCATGGCGTTGTGATTGTGGCTTTGTCTGCTAGAACACAGAAGGTAAAGAGTCATCAATCCTTTTCATGTTCAGAATTGCACTAAAAGTACATTTTAAGTTGATTTTTAGATAGGATTTTTTCTTAGCATAGTATTCCTCTGCAAAAGGATCTTGTGACTTACAGAGTCACTAATTATGGTCAGAAAATTCAAGGGACTGAGAGTCATCCAGCACTGAACTTTATGAAATGGTCATAATTATTACATAAAAGCATGTTAAAGAAGACGAGCAAACTTACTATATCAGAGACAAAGAAACAAAGAGAAATGCTACAATAAATAAGGTTTTGCTTTTTTACTAGATAATTCTGTGTTGTTGGTAGAGGAGCCAGGGCAGGCTGCTACCCTAGATAGCAATGGGGCTGTGTTTTATTTAGCTGAGATGGGAGTTAGTTTGTCCCAATTTCTGTAGGATCAACGTAACTTAATTTGTTGATAATATAGATAATTAGTAGATAATATGTTACTCTGTTGTTGCTTTGTGTGTTTCCTTTCTCTCCTGCCTGTCATTCTTGTTTTGTCTCCTGTTTTGGTAGGTTTTGTTTCGGTAAATTGTTTTTGTTGCTCAGAGGAGATTGTGATTGAAAGAAAAATATTTGTTGCTGGTTTGAAGTTTGTGTCATCACCTGTGGTGGGACCAGTGCCATTTTTTGTCAAATTTGTACTAAAGCTCTGTGTGGCAGGCTGCTTCCTTTTTATTGGAACTGCTGAGGGATCTGAATGGTTGCACGTGGATACTGTGTAGTGGTAATAGTGAAATTTGATTATTGTGGAAAGTAAGTTTTTGCTACAGCAGGGAGATCTTTATTCAAAGGAGGGTATTGAGTGGGTTGAGAGCTCTTACTCTCGTGGAAGGTTGTATGGCACTATAGATACAGAATTTGTATAGTCACAAAAATGAGGACTGGGTTTTCCTAGATGAATATGTCCATTTAGAATAACTTTTTTTTGAGGCATATTAGAATCTCTGCTAAACCCGTGAAATTAGTTTCATCTAGCAAATTACAATTTTTAAATTTCATGTATTATGCAGGATTACACAGCCTGCTGATACGGTGAGTTACCATGGAAACAGAGACATGCAGCTCAAAAGGTACATGCTGGGGGGCCACACATGCCGAAAGTACCTTTTTACATATCAAAATAAGCTGCCACATGGAGTTAGCAGAAGTCTTTGTACTTGCTCTTGGAGTCTGTTTCTACAAAAACATGAAATGGTACTTTATAACTTGGCCAAAAACTACTGTGGTTTTTTTTTCCTGTAAAGGAGAAAAAGAGAAAATGCTTCGTAAAAATAATGTTGGAGCGCACAGAATGAATCACAATCTGTATATTTTTGTACTTGCTAGGTGAGTTCAAAGGCAGGGCACAAAAGATTATTTCTGCCTCCTGGGAACTTAAGACGTAGGTGACTTTCCGTCTGCGAGCGTGGAGCCTTTTTGTCCCGAGAGCTCTGGACTTTGATACGTGACCTGGCATTTACTGCAGCACGGTACTTCCAGAGAGCAGCAGAGCTGGCCACCAGCGAGTGGAAAGGGGGATTCCAGAGCTCTGAAACTGGCACTAACATCCATGTGCCTGCCTGTGTGCCACGGAAAGGCACGGCTGTGTCAGGAGCCGGCTCGTGGGCTGTCCTGGCAGATATGCCTGGTTCTGCAAGCACAAAATGATCAACCACCGAACATCTCTTTCTTATTTATAGTAACGTCAGGTTTAATTGCACATAGGTTTGTAATTAGGTGCCTGCAGTTACAGATGTATCTGCGGATTTAAGACACCACAAGTAAAGCGTAAGGAAGCCTTTAGAAATAGTCTGGTTGTTTCACCCGTTGGACTGACATTTGTTCAGTTACTCCCTCTATCTCCAGGTTTTGCTCAAATGGGTTATGCTCAGCCCCTTCTGCAGCTGTGGAAGCAGCAAACAGTCAGGGAATGGTCTTGGCTGTAGTCCTTTGGAAGATGAAGATATCCTAAAGGGCTTAGTGGGCTGTCATGGTCCAGAATAGTCGCTTACCCAGCTCCACAGGCTCGGGCTGTGCTGCAGGGAGGCAGCAAGCTGCTCTCTCAGTGTGAGAGGGGATTAGGGGGGAAAGCTGGGCCGCATGCAGCTTTACTGAAATCAGGCTACGCTGGGAGTCTGTAAGCTACTGTCTGCTGGCCATTCACTTGCAGGACTGAGATGAATTTAATGGTCAAGGCTTCTCTATGACCAAGCCACCCATCGCAGGTGGCATGAAGAATCATTCCACTATTACACTGCTGCCATCGGCTGTCCTGTGTGGAGGTTCTTCCCAAGGGACAGAAGGTGTCTAGCTGGCACGTTTCTCTATTACTTTGGTCGAAAGATGATGAAGAGATGTTTTCGATCTGTGGTGGTTCTCGTGCTGTCTCCATACTTGTGAATGAGGTTTTGTGTTCAGACGAGCTGTGTAACCGCCTGGTGACTGATTCAGCAGTTTGCTCCCAGCTGGTCTGTGGTGGCTGCAGTGGCAGAAGCTGAAATGCACTTACGCAGATGAAAACTCTGTAGGTCAGATGTTTGAAGCTAGCA
The DNA here is from genome assembly GCA_013400415.1 of Scytalopus superciliaris. Lineage (NCBI taxonomy): Eukaryota > Metazoa > Chordata > Aves > Passeriformes > Rhinocryptidae > Scytalopus > Scytalopus superciliaris. The sequence continues at coordinate 61,652 of VXBX01001361.1, forward strand.
AATTGTAGGAGAGAATGTGCTTTGTTTGCAAGTGACTCCTTGGCTTAAGCTATTTGGGTTTGCAAATGAAAGTACTGACCACAGTTTTCTTTTTTTTTCTTTATTCTTGCTTATGTGGTATCGGGAATGGAAAAGTCATTGTAGTCGCTTGGGCTAAGCTTTAAATTTTATCCATTGCTTATTGATGTGTTCATGTTTGTGGTGTAGTGGAATATGAAATGTTTTTGATATATCCCATGCCATTCTAAGTAAAGGGTAATGACTTCTAAGAAGGTAGGGTTTTTTTTCTGTTTGTTGTTTGTTTGTGAGCAGGTGTTGTTGCAATTGCTAGATAGTGTTTGAACTCTGCCTTGTTGTTCAAAGTCACTTAGGGCTGACTAATCAGAATTTCCTAGCCCAGAATTACAATCTCAAAACATTTTGTTTTTCGTTACGTAGTGGAATCATTATCTGCTTATTCTGGAGGGTCAAGTAACATGAGCTGATTCCTTATTTCTTCAGCATGTTTAATATTTGGAATGATCCTCTTCTTATTTGGGTTGAAAAGCCTTAGCTGTGGTGTATGCTCTTTGGGTTTAGTACAAACAGAGAATTAAGAGAAAAATCATTATTCTTCCATGATATAAAATTATATGTGTAGTAAAGAATTTTCCATTCAAATGCAGGCCTGTAGGTTTCCTGCTACATTGCAGAAGTAAAATGCTGTTTCATTTGAGTGTAATGTATTAGGCTTTAGTGAAAATGATGCCTTATATATTACGTGCTCAGAATATTAGAAATGTTGATGAGTTAAAGTGCCTGGTTTGTCTACTGGAACAGTGAATGGGAACCAGTAAGAGTTTAGGTGGAGCTGTAAAGTGACCATGCTGTGAGATGACGTGCCATGATGATTTTCCTTTGGCAGAGAAGACTGCTGTTGGTTCACCTCATCACTTGAGAGGGAAATAGTTCAGCTGTGGGAGGATATTTTGTTTCAATTAATAATTCCTTCTTCAAGCCATCTCTGTGAACTCAAAAGAAACTTTCATATACATTCAAGCCACAAGACACTTGAACACATCCTCTGAGAACTGAGGGACTGCTGAGAGTAACTCATGCAGGGATGGCATCTTTTGGGGGGCTTCCCACCGCCCCAAGGCAGGAGCAGTGAGGTTTGGAGGTTTGGAGAGGTGAGCTTTGGCCATTCCTGCTGACTGGCTGCCCCCTGTGCCTGGGGATTGGCACCCTGGCACTGGTGTGGCCCTGGGGCCCTGTTTCATTAGACAGCTGCATGCAAGCTGCTTCAGTTTGTTCATAGAAAATCTAAATTAAAATATGTAGTTGGGTAAAGTCTTTACCAAGCTGTGAAGTCATACTGACAGTTGATTATTTTATTGGGGCTGGGGTAGTAAAATTGTTTTGCAGTGGTGGGTAGGAGACTGTTAAGTCTTTTACAGCATTGTTTGAATAGCAGTTGGGTGAAATCCTTCATCTCAAGCTTCATATTGTACTAGATAGTGACCAGGAAACATCAGCATTTATATTACCAAATTGCAGTGATTAGTTTAGTATTATTGCCAGAAATCTCAGGCATGATTGTTCCTACATTACAACACTTTCAATAAAGCATTTATTGCAGAAATATTGTAGGTTGTATTGCTCTGAATACCTGAAATATTTTTTCAAGTACTTGTACATATTAAAAAACCCCATTAAATAGAGAAGATCAATGTGTTACTCTTTTCTAGGCAGTAAGGAAGGTGATACAGTTTAGGCTGAAGTTGTTTCTGTTTCTGAAGTTTCATCAGTTACAGTTGACAGAAAAACATAAATACATCTAGTTTATGTTCACCAGACATGAGAAGGGAGTCAAAACTCTGATGTTGGTTATTTATAGCTATTTACAAATATTTTGCTTAAAAAAAATAGAACAGGGAAGAGATTGTTTTCCTTAACTTCTCCAGAAGTTTTATTTTCTTTCATGTAATGTGCCAAGCAAGAGTCTTATTAAATTTTCCAAGTTCTCCAGGACATAATAGTTAAATATTTTTATGTCAATTAATATTGACAGGAAGTCAGTTTGAACAGCATTGGAAAATGGAAGTAGTTGGCAGAACTGGCTAATTTCACTGAATTTCCTTTTGCTAAAAATATCTCTAAAAGAAGCTCTCCTTTTGAGATACAATGAATGCTTGTTTAGACTTGATGGTGACTCTTGTCCTTTAACCAAAAGGGCTTGAAAAATATGAATAACCTTTTGAAACTGATTTAGCTTCTTCTGTAGTCTATGTAATTATACTCATGGTCACCAAACGTTTACATACATGCTTGGCTTGATGTATGTGAGTAACTCCGTCAGCTTGAATGATCTGTAATAGGAAGAAAAGTTCTGTAGAGCAGTTTATGTAAAGCTGTGTATTTAATTTGTAATGGTGTTGGTAGATTGAGTTCTGAGCATTTTGTTTGGAGCAGTTCAGAGTTTTGTCTCAAAACTCAGTCATTAACGTATGAAAGGCCAAGATTTTTAGGCCTGCTGCCTGAGAGCTTCCTACAGCATCAAATATGTGTTCTCATTTGTATCCCACAAAGCTATGTTAAAAATACCTCTATAGATAGTTTGCAATGGCAAATATTAAAAATTAAATAAGTATTTAATAAATATTAAAAGTAGTGGAAATAAGGCAATTTTCATATAGTTGTTTAGGTCCTGTGCTGGCCCTGTTATGGTACAAGAACACCATACTGTACTTACAGGACAGTCTAGAACAGTTGTTTCACAGATTTGGCTAATTTTGGGTGTAAGTCAGTGTCATTTGACAGGAAGACTTCTTGCTTGAACATCTTTCCCTTGTGGAAGTTTGTGACTGAGGGGGCTTGTAGGAAGAGAAAGGATTGTGTCATGAATTACAGTTTGCCCCTGCCTTGTACTTTTTTGGTACTTTTATTACTTGAAATAAAACAAATTGGGAAAGAAGGGTTGCAGGGATGTCAGGGGTAGGGAATCACCATGACACAAACATTGCTGTGTTGCAGAGGAATTTATTGCTTCACTGAGAAACTGGGTGAAACCTGGCTGGTACCTGCTGCACGGTGGGACTTCCTGCTGATGAGTATCTCAGCCCTGGTGAGTGAGCCGAGGAAAAGGGTGATACCAGTGTCTTAGGGCTGTCTGGGACTAGAGAGGTGAGGCTCTTCCAGCTGAGGCGTTTCCTTTGATGTAATTCCCCTGCTGTTGTGTTTCATCTGGTAAAGGTTTAATCACAGGCTTTCTTTGTTTTACCCTTAGAAGTGCTAGCTGTAGTCATTTCTGCATATTAGAGAATGACTCTATTTGGAAAGAAAGAGGCTAAATCAGCTCTTATGAGGAGGGGCTGAGGGAGCTGGAGGTGTTTAGCCTGGAGAAAAGGAGGTTCAGGGGAGACTTACCACTCTCTACAACTACCTGAAAGGAGGGTGTAGTGAGGGTGGGGGTCGGTCTCCTGTCCCAGGTAACAAGTGTCAGTGTGAGAGGAAACAGCCTCAAGTTGCACCAGTGGAGGTTTAGATTGGATATTTAGAAGAAAGGCTGATTAGATGTTGGAACAGGCTGCCCAGGTGTGGAATCACCATCCCTGGAAGTGTTCAAAAGGCATGTGGCTCCTGGGGATGTAGTGAACACAGTGATCCTGGGTTAATGCTTGGGCTCAATGATCTTTGAGGTCTTTTCCAGCCTTAATGGTTCTATGATTCTAGCTCTTCTCAAACTACTTAAAATGTTGTAGTCTTGGGCAGAAATTAAAAGCCTTAGTGATGAGATAAAGATGCATAGTTGCAGTACATTTGTCCATTAGCCTGTCACTCTGAACAGCGAGTATATTTTGAAGGCCTGCTGCACTGTAAGCTTGGCTCTGCTTTCTCTGTGTTAGAAAACCGTGTGTGCCTGTGGCTTGCCTGCAAGTTGACTGCCTCCTGTTCAGTGTGAGGTGATGTTGAAGTCTCTGGTCATAACCCTTTGTATTGCTCTGAATTTTCTTTATGTTTCAGATACTGCTTTTTTAGTGAGTTTCCAATTTTTAGTCTTTTGTATAGCAGAAGATTTTTGTTCCTTACCAGAAAATATTAATGTGACATGTTGAAACAGGGAGTGCCCCCTCCCCTTTTTTTTTTAGGTACAATTAAAGGTATTGCTAACAAAGGCAGTCAAATGCTTGCAGATTATTTGGAGCACTTGCACTACCCAGCTGCTTTCAGCAGTATTAATCTCTGCAGTCTTTCCTTTCTGAGGCGCTTTGAAAACCTCCTTCAGATGCTGTGCACATAAAAAATGAAACAAATCTCTTGGTGTGTCCAAAATTTGATTAAATTGAAAGCTCATGAGAGCAGCAGCCCTTTGAGTATTTCACACTTTAGGGGCCTGATGTGGAGCAGTAGCTGTCTGGCACTGCTTCAATGCTGAGTTTTCTGTGTATTACCAGAATTTAGAAACTGTGTTAGTTCTCGATTCTTTGTGTTACCTTTCATACTGAAAACATGTTGTCAGGCATTTCAGGCTCCCACCCTTTAGTAGGCTGTGTTTTTGCGTTTGGAGTCATTACATCTCCTATTACTGGAGTTTTACAAGCATGTAGATTATACAGTGCTGAGAACAAGTTTTAAAATATATGGTAGTGAGGTTAGTAATTTTGAGGATAGGTCAGGTTAATGGATGGTGTGAAAGCTGTGTGGAAATCTTAAGGGTACAGTAAAGAACCAGCTTGTGCTGCTTTAGGAAACTCAACAGTGCAGAAAATTTCCAAGTTAAGAACGGTTTTTGCTTGCTGCTGGTAACATTCATCCGTGCTCCATTGCAACAGAGTGGTCCAGAACATGGGAACTGGAGGCAATGTTTTCTTTTTTTTTAATATTTTGTCGTTTGTAGCACACAGTTTGGGATACTGCAGCAGTAATGAATCAGGACTGGAAGGCGCCTCCTGAGGCAGGTTCCCTTTTGAGCTTTGTTACTAAAAAGCCTCATTTGCAGCTGAGGTAAAGTGGCCTGTCCTTCTTACCATCCTTATATAGCTTTTCTTGACCTTTTCTTAAAAATGTGAATGAATACGTACATGGAGCAAAGCATGCACCTTTACATTCTCCATGTACATGTTTATACATGAAGGTAGGCAGACATAGCATGGTCGCAATTGAAAATAGTCACTTGAGCTTTGCTAAAAAACTGTTTGTGCTTATAGCACTTGCTGATGCCTTATGTGTGCAAAATATTATTCAGTTGATACTGATTATAAGCTTTGTGAACTTGTGCAGAAGCTGGAATGCCAGGACAGCGACACAGCTCTTTTGAGGTTTTAAGGGTATTTAACATAGCTCAGGTGTCTGGGGAAACCAGGTTGTCTTCTGAGACACAAATAAACTTTCTTCATCAGTGAATGCTGCATAACAAGGCTAAAAGGTGGACTAACATGGAGACATGAAATTATTGTTGCTGTTGATTGACTGTTTGTTTTCATCCACAAAGATACATTCAAAAACTTCTGTGAATATTCAGAATCATGAAGCTCTTGGGCCTGTCAATGTGAAGCACTATGCATGATTATTTTGTAAAAATGTAAATGGGGCTTTATAGGTTTCAGACTTCTGTTCACTTATTAGGCTGCAGTATAGTCATAGAGAGGGGAAGGATTGAGAATACTGACTAAAGTATCCTATTCTCAAGAGAGAGGCTCAGGAGAAACTCCTTCATAGTTTTGCTTATCTGGAAGCATAGTATGTTATTTTTTCTGGGCTTGTAGTTGGTTTTTTGGTAAGTTTATTTTAAAAATCCGTATGTTTGGATCTTCAGAGCATGTGAAGCTGGTGACAACGTTCTGTTCTACATTGAAAGCCTGTGGTTCAGAGCTGGTCAGAAAAGAGATCTCGAGGCAAAGTATTTGTGTTACCATAGTGTATTAGATTTCACTAGAATGGGGGACTCTTTTGTGCTGAAAGAATAAGCCTGTGTAGGTTTGTTTGAAGAGGTGGGCACTTAAAATTATAGTAGATCTTTATTGACTGATTGGGCATGGAGGGGAGAGAGAATATTCATGTTTATGACCAGGGTGTTATGCTAAGAACTAGGTAAGACGATGACTCAGATGCAGTACTCAAAGGCAGTATTATGTTTAAGAACTGTAATTTTTCTTTCCTCATATATACTAATTAGTGTAGCTCTTCTACCACAGTGGGTCTTCTGAGCAGTATGTGTAGTATTTTTGGTTTAACCCTGGCTTTTTCATTGACATTTGTTGAACAGAAGGACAAATCATTAACCGAGTTAGTGAGCACAGGCTTGATGTAGAAACATTCAACATTTCACTCGAAATTAAGTTTTATATTTACACTAACTTTGGCTTTTCTTCATTCTGTGTTCCAGAAGTACTAATACGGAGCATTTGACCTGATCTCTACAGCTGAATCTCCTGAAACCAGGATTAGGAAAGAGTGCCTTCAGAACCAATATGTAGCAAATGGGTATCACACCTCTGAAGCTCCTCCCTTGGTTCAACGCTTGCATGTTTTAAGGATCCTTGTTGCCTCAGCAGTGGATTGTTCTTGTGGACTTCAGGAACAGATTTCATGTGGTGCTTGCTAAACGTTGAGTCACCATGAGTAGTAATCTAGGAAAAGAAAAGGACTGTAAAGAGAAGGATCCAAAAGTCCCATCATCAAAGGAAAGGGAGAAGGAGGCTAAAGCCTCTGGAGGGTTTGGGAAAGACAGCAAAGAAAAGGAGCCTAAGACCAAAGGGAAAGATGCCAAAGATGGAAAGAAGGACTCCAGTAGCACGCAGCCTGGGGTAGCTTTTTCAGTGGACAATACGATAAAAAGACCTAATCCAGCCACAGGTACTCGCAAAAAATCCAGCAACGCTGAGGTGATCAAAGAGCTAAATAAATGCCGGGAAGAGAATTCCATGCGCTTGGACTTGTCCAAGAGGTCTATACACATGCTTCCATCAGCTATCAAAGAGCTAACGCAGTTAACAGAACTTTATTTATACAGTAACAAACTGCAGTGCCTACCGGCAGAGGTGGGCTGTCTTGTGAACCTGGTGACACTGGCCCTGAGTGAAAACTCACTCACCAGTTTGCCTGACTCTCTCGATAACTTGAAGAAGCTGCGCATGCTTGACCTGCGGCATAACAAACTGCGGGAGATCCCGTCGGTGGTGTACAGGCTGGGCTCTCTCGCCACCCTTTACCTACGCTTTAATCGTATAACTACTGTGGAAAAGGATATCAAAAACTTGTCAAAACTCACCATGCTTAGCATACGAGAGAACAAAATCAAGCAACTACCTGCTGAGATTGGTAAGCGATTATAGCGATGGAAAGTTTAAATCTGTTCTTGTGTTCACTTTGCAGTTCAGTCAAGTACAGATAAATGTCACATCTCCAACTGCTCTTTGTTTAAAACTTCATGAAATTACGCTCTTGATCATACAGTTCCACTATTAGCTTAATGGAGAGTAGTCAATACCTTGGATATATATATTTTTTAAAACAACAAAAGCCCCTTTTTCTTCATCTGTCATCTTAAAATCAGATGTATCTTGTTTTCATCTTTGCCTTGTGCTCTCACATATTGTGTCTTGAGAGTCCAGATGGTTTAAAAAAAAAGAAAGGGATGCAGGGGCATTTTTCATTTTCAGGTTCCTTTATTAATCATTTATGAACTGTTTCAAGTTATAAACACATTATGGGCATGATACAGAGGGGTGTGACCACGGTAACACAAGGTAAAATAAGTAGCTACATGCCATTACCATGAGCAAGCTGTTGGGTGCTGTAACAGTTAATAATGTAGGTTAATGATTTGTGTAAGTCTCTACCTTTTATAAGTCATGAATATATTAATACATGGACTCTAAAGTGATCAAGTGTTGTATGCATTGCTGATGATTCTTATGACTTTTTAATGAATAGTGTTTGTTTTTCCAAACATCATTGCAAAAGTTTGAAAGATGGTGAAATATTACAAAAGTGGTTTATTATTTTAAATGGTTTATTACAAAAAAATGTGCTGGACTAGCTGTATATCAAGAACTTCTAAGTTGTTCTTTTTATGACACTGTACAGAAGAAATGTTTGAACAACGTATGTGCCCCATAAAAATGAGATTCTGTCATCAGTAGGCTTTCTTTCTATGTATTACCAGTTCTTAAAATACAAATATAGCTTAGTCTTTTAAGGGGGAGGGGAAAAATAAGCTTCGTGTAGTTAAGAAACTACTTTGACTTTCTTAAAGTGTGGAAAAAAAACTTGTAAAACACTGTGAGTAATAATTCCCATGCCCTGTTTCTAAAAGCTGATGTAGGACTTTTTCCTGTTGTCCAAGCCAGTGCGTGAGTGTGTTGTTACTGCAGTTGGCCCCGCCGCTCACTAATTTTGCAAAGGATGGGAAATGCTGTTGTTTGTATCCCTAACAGATCTTTCTCAAACCAGCAGTGTTTGCCTCTTTCTTTTGCACCTTGATATGAAAGATACCTAAGGTAACATGTTCTTGATGGCAGGACCTCCTGGGCTTGTCTGAAAATGCTGATCATATTACCAGCTTTGTACATGGTAACAGGAGTGAAGAAGTGCAGGGAGACTCAGCTGTGGATCTGAGGCTTTGGCTCCCTGTAGCAGCTACAGGGGATGGATTCTACTAGAGACACAGAAACACTTTTTTGCTAGGCAAAAATTATTTTCTGACCCGCGTGATTTTTGAGCTGGCATGAGTGTCTCAGCAATCCTGTGAATTTCCCATGGGAGAGCAAAGGAATTATAACTTTCACCTATTTTGGCACTTCAGTTTTAGTTCAACAGTCCTGTTGAATCTTTTGCTGATCAACAAATCATACTGGAGACCATGGACTGATATTACAAAAAAATTGCAGCATACTGTGTGTTTCAACACACATTGAAGCACTTCTGGCTAGTTCAGCTGCTTGAGCAGTTCTGTAACACCGTACCTGGGTCTGTTTGGGGCTCAGTTATTAATCTGGCAAAGAGACAGCTTCTGAGGTTCAGCTGGGGCTAGTGCTGCATGAATTCCAATTAACACGAGCGTGTGAAGAAAAAGCTTTTGTGAGTGTTGCGTTCTAGTGTTCGGTGTTGTGCTTTAGAAGCATTCTGTAGGTGTGTTTGGCACTGCAAACATTGCTGTTGATACTGGAACCTCTGTTTCTCAACTCTTTTGTTTGTTGAATATCGTTAAGTTTACATTAAAGTATGTGATGTCTGTATGTGTTTGTTCTCAGTAGTCTTGAAAGAGATCACGCGTAACCATTTCATGGAGAAAATTAGTAGGTACGTGTATCATGAGTATGTAACTTGCTTCTTTAATTTGTATTCTTTTTAGTGTCTTGGTATGCATACAGGCAGTGTTCTCGGTTCTCTATCAAACCCTAGCTTGAGAACATTAACTGTTTTACTTCTGCCTTTGTATCCAGCAGTTAGTCCTGCCTTTATTTGTATTGTGATAATGCTCGTGTTCCTTGTTACGGGTCAACACCTCGTTGTGGAAGGCATTTTAGAAGCACAAATGCAAGAGGACTGTCACCCGTATGAAGAATTTTGAAGGGAAACCTTGATGTTCAACAGGATCCTTTTTTATTCAAAGTAAATTTCTCTAGGTTGCCTGAAATTGAATCAGCTGAAAAATAAAATTAATTGAAGTTTAAGTAACACAAACAATTCCAACTGCCAGGACACACAGAGCAGGCATTTGAAAATCTTTTTCTTCAAACAGTAAAACCAGATAAAATAGTTTCACTTTTGTAACTGATTTCTGCTTACTCACTTTCGTGTTTCTTTGTTTGATGAAATATTTGTGTTGAAAACACAGCTGAAAAATGAAACTGCTGAGGAGTGTATTTCTTCCTGGAATTTCTCTTTAAACACTTGTCATTTCTCTACATTTTACATGTGCACTTAAAAAAACCCCTTGCCTTTTAAGTCTCAATGCTTTTAATCCCTTGTATGTTTTATAATACAGTTTCTAAATACTATATACAAGCAAACACTCATATTATCAGCTTGTAAATAACACAGAAATTTTTGTTCAGCAAAGCGGGAATAAAGCCATTATCTTTTATAAAGCAATAGTATGTGGAGCATTTAAAATTCTTTTTAAAAATACCCCATTGTTCTAAGGCCTAAGGCTCACAATGGTATGTTAGTGTGCTTGTTCATATTTTTTAAAAAATTCAAAGCTTATGTAACCCACTGACTTGTCCAGAGAGGAAGAGTCTTGCAGCAGTTAAATATGAGGTGTTCATGTTGCTGATCTGGTTCACAGCTATCCAGAGAATCCTGGGCTTTCTTTGTCTTTTGGAGGTAAATGAGCTACAAAAGGTTGATCTGGACAAAAAGAAAATGAAACCCTTGGACTTCAGCTTGGAAGATGGGATGTTGCTGTTGTTCACTCAAAGAGGGATGGAATTAAAGTCTTAAAATGCTACAGCTTTCTGATGGCTTTCACTATTACTGAACACAAAATTTCAGTTTTGTATAAAGAATAAAAGGCTGTCCAACTTCAGATCCTTCCTGCTTTAAAAGAAAGGGGTCACCTGATTTGTAACTAATTATACTTTTAATTACTTTTCTAGGAATCTTTAGTCTCCAGCCTCGTAAAATAAAGTTTATTCTCCTTCTACTGTCATTGAAATAAATTGAAAGTCGGCCCTGGAGGCTTAAGTGCTCTGATACTTGAGATCTTTCTTCCAACACTCAGTATGTCTTTGATTGTGCCAGTGATGCTGCAGTTTCCCCGTGTTCCTCACACTGGCTCTCTCACTGTGTGTGCCAACAGCAGTCCTGTCTTCTCTCAGCCACTACTGGGACCACAGCTTTTAGTCTTACATGAAACCTCCATTCCTTCTGTCACCCATCTCTGTGTGTTCTCTGTTGTCTTATGTTTTGAGTGCTGAGTATGCTTGATTTGTTTGAATTTACTGTTCCAGATAAGTTTGCCTCTTTGTGATGGAGATATTTCTGTCTGTGTCTTTATTTTTTTACACTGCTAAACTTCATGCACTTTCCATTATTTTTATTGACCTGTTTCTTCCAATGCCTCTAGCTTGCTAGAAAACCCTTGCTTTTGACTAAGTAATTGCTTAAGGCACTGTGCAAGACCAGTGTTGAGGTGGATCCTTAAGAGTCCCGAAGAGGTAACATCCACTCATGCTGATATTTTGTTTTGAATCCTGTTAAGCCCATAGCAAGTTGTAGTGAATTCCTCAGGTGTTTTGATGACATCTGCTAGTCACCTGAATCTTGTCATTTTCTGCATGCTACTACATCACACATCCTCCTGGAGACTGAATGAACTAGATCTACCATATTTTTGTAGAAAACTGTTAACTCTTTATGCCAGACTAAGTTTATTTTGCTGATATTTTTTTCAAATAACTTTTTATTTTCTATCTGTTTTCATGCTTGTTACATCCATGCCTTTTGTTAATGTTTCCTGCAAATTCTGTTGTTCTGCATGGTGTTCAGGTGGCCATGATGTTGTCAGAATCTGGTATCTTAAATTTTGAATTGATAGTCTCCAGTCCTGTGGTAGTGTTCCTTGCTTGAAAGATGATGTATAGAAACCATATTACTGGCAAGTGAGTTAAAAAGAATGTCTAGAGATGCTTATCTAGAACATGTACTGCTTGCCATGCAAGCATGCACTATTGGTACTTGCTAGATTCCTTTTAGGGGAAACCTGAAACTCACTGGAAAACATTTCTTAAACGCCTGAGTGAAGCTAAAACATTTAACAAAGTGTTGTTTGCAAAAGGTACAGTTGATCAGATTTCATGTGGTCCTGAAAACTGCTTTACAATCACTGACCTGTTACAGTGTGTGTGGTCTTGAGGAAAACCCAGAGGAGGTGACCCTACCACCTCTAAGCTGCTGTGAAATAACCTAAAGTTTGGTTCTGCTTTGGGCTTTAAACTGTCTTTATAGTTAAAGAACACAAACTTAAATGAGGTGACCACACTGGAGGAAAAGTTGCTTTTCATTTAAAACAGTCATTTTAGTGAGGAAGAGGAAGTGTTGTTATCTATAGTTACTAACCAGATTGTGTGTGTTTCTGCAGGTTTTTTCTCCCCCCCCAGGATTCAGTACCTCTCATTCCCTTGCACCCAGTTACTTTATTATAGGTGAGCTTTAGGTAGATACCTATCAAATAATTTCTGCTAGTCATTTAATGGACTTGTCTTAGCACTTTTCCAGCATTGCTTCTACATTTTTAATGCAATCCAAATTATTTCAATAGACTGCATAGTAAGCTGAGGTGCTTGATGTACATTGTTGTATTTTCAAATATAAATAGATTTCTTTGAATAATATCTAAAAATACTTAAAATCTGTTTAACTGAAGACATATTCAAAGCTTTGTTGAGTTTTTTTTGTGCTGGGTTTTGTTTGTTGGTTGGTTTTATCTGTGTGTGTTTGGGTTTTTTGTTTGTTTCTTTCCTTTTTTTTTGTTGTTTTTTTTTTCATGTTTAGACAAAAGCTCTGTTCAGGAATAGGTAAATTAGGGGGAGTTTTCAAGAAATGGCTGTGCTGATGTGTAACAGCTTCATGAAGGTGAAAGGGGCAGTATCCAACCCCTTTCCCACAGTTTCCTAGTTGCTCACCCCTGATCCATTGGTGAGCTGACTTACCTCGCTAAACTAACAGAAAAACTTTAATGGTTTTGCTTCTTTTGTTGTCTGTTACTTTAGTGAGCTGAAATCAGTATAGTTTCAAATAAGACTAGAACTGGTGTAGGAGGAGGAGTGGGAGAGCACGAACTGGAACAGGGAGAGCAGGACGGCCACTTTGCCCACACGGAGCTGTTGAATCAGCTCAGCTCCCTGAGAAGCCTCACAGGTAGGATTGCTCATGTTGTACAAAACCATGTGAAGTGCACTGCAAATGGCTTGAGGAAGGGAAGGTGAATTACTGTCTGCAGAGAGCTATTGAAAATGTAACAGACTATGTTTAGAGAATCTCTTCCTTTCCCCCCTGTTTTCCACGTCATGTACCCCAAAACCCTGTGTAGCTTCTTGGAGTCCTGGTAGCATCAACTCAGCCCCACCTTCCTGAAACAATGTTTTGTTATGTTTTTATGTATAGTGGTGAGAATCTATTGATGGAAGTTTTTTGATAATGAAGCTACTCTGGTTTGCTCTTAGTGAACACAGTCTTTACTAACATTCCATGCTGCTTAACAGTGGTGATAAATTTTTCAGAGTGCATCTTGCTCAATATCCTGATTCTGACTGTAGCCCTAAGCAAACATGTGCATTGAAACAGGGTAGGTTTTTAGATATATAGATAGATAGCTATAGATATATAGGTGGATATATCCATATCTATCTGTCTGTATGAGGCTTAGCCTGACTGCTTGCCCATATCCAGCTGTTTTCGTATCAGGGATTTCCTGAGTCTGGTGCAGCTTGTCTCTTTAGTATTGCTCAGTACACTCCTCTTTCACAGGCCTGACCATTTTTTCCCTTTAAACTCCTATAATTGCCTTTCATCCTTAGCAAAGTTCACAAGTTTGCTTTGAATGTTGTTCTTGACTAAAAGGTCACTGTTATGCAGGTGTTGAAAAAACCCCAAACCTGTCAAAATCAATCAATCTATCCCACCCACCCACCTACCTACCTAACAAGTGCAAAGCAGAATGTACCTGTTCACTTGGCTGTTCAATCTCTGGTGGCATCCATGAAATAAAACCTTAACGGAAGAGTTTCCACGTGAAAGCTTTGCCAAAAGACAGTCTGGGGGGATAATGGCAGAAACGAGTTCCCAAGGTGGACACCACGTTTATTGCCTTATCTGGTAAATTGTCCATTCCACTGAGATCAAAAAAGTTGAAGATTAGAATGGAAGAATGCGAATGCTTTGGTGAGTCAGACAGTCAGCATGAGAGGGATGAAAACCAGAGGAACTGTCTTGGGATGAGGCCAAGCAAATGTTTCAGTTTGCAGGCCGTTACTTAAGCAAGCCTTTTGTGTTTCTTGTATTTGGAGTTTTATTGCATTCCTCCATGTTGTGCTTGAAGGCATTGTTTTGCACAGTCAAGTTGATAATATTTTCCTTGCAAATACTAAGTTGCATCTTATACCAGTTTTGAATATTTTTGTTGTCTTAGCACACACGGCTCAAATAGAAATAATATTGTCAAATAGAAATAATATTGTCAACATGGTTGAAATTATATTTGCATAGTTTCTGCAAGTTTCTTGAGACTCCAAATACTGTATTTTCTGTCTGTGAATGCAACTCTTATTCTAAGGAGAATCTGGTCAGGGCTGTTCTGCAAGGAAAATATTTTTAGAATGTAATTCAGGGAATCTGCCTACACCAGACTTGGAATGTCTTTGAGACTCTCTTCTGTTCTCTTCCCCCATCTACCCAATATTTAGATCATTTGTGGTTTCTTCACTGCTTCGAAACTCTTTTTCGTAACACTTGCACCTGTTTGGTTTTCAGTAGCACAGACAGTGAACCAGATGTGCCCAGCCACATTAGTTCGTGTCTACTCATTCCATGCTGAATATGGTGCCTCCTTTTAAAAACTACTTGTTAGTTGCAAAGCTGTTCAGTGATGCCCTAAATTTCATTTCCCCTTTTTTTAACCGACCTGGCAATATAAAGACATGTTTATTTACATTATTTGTAGCTAAGATCTCCTTTTTCTGTTTCAGCAGCTTGAAGGAAAACAAGTCATGTTTTTGGGCTTAGTTGGCTTGCTAATGTCTGCAAACAGTGGTTGGGAATATTTTTATATATCTGTGTTCTAATGTGATAAAAGCATGGGGTTGTGAACAGAAGTGGAATAAATATAGGCATTGATAAGTGTGTGTTGCTCCCTAGAAGTCAGAGAAGATCCAGTTTGTGTATTTGATCCAGTTCTGGTGGTTTTCTTGAGCTCCAGGAAAGGTGTAGAACTCGATTTTGGCCAGCTTCAGCTTTGGTGTCTGCATTCTGATTCCTGTGAAAGCTCTTGTGGGGATGCAGTTTCGTCTTGTCAGCTAGTCAAATTCCTCCTGATTACATTTTCTTCAGGCTGGCTTTAGGATAATGATTAAGTAGTCCTGCCTTTTTGATCTACTTGCAGAGCTTACTGGGATGATGCCCCAAGTGTAATTCCAGTAAATACTGACAGCTTGTTAGAAGTCCAGCTTTTTTTTTTTTTCTTTTTTTAATCAATGCTGCAATTATTTTAACTGTTTGAATACTTTTGTAAGTGCTGAACAGAGGGAAATAATCGCTTCCCTCAGGCTGCCCTTGCTAATGTAGCCTGGTAGGTGGTTAGCCTTTATTATTTGAGAGCTTGTTCCACACTCAGAATGGACAGGATCCCAGATTCAGCATCACCAGAACCCCCTGGGCCTTCCCTGCAGAGCTGTTTCTCCCTGGCTGGTGTGGAGTTGTGCCTCTTTACAGGGTTATTCCCTGATAAGTGCAAGATTCACTTTTGTCTTGGCTCTCAAATGAGGTTCTACTGTCCATCTCAAATCCTGCCTTGAACCTTTGCTAAGACTGTTTTTTCTACATTTCGAGATGTTGTTTCAACATGTTTTTAATTTAATTTATATTTGTTACTTTCAGTTGCAAACAATTAATAAAAAGGGTTTTGCTGTGGTGTCTTGTTGAAGCTTGTTTTAGACCAGATTTTGAGTCTTTCTTTTCAGTTGAGCTTGACTTCTGTGTTTTCGAGTGGTTCCCACAACTAGATCCTGTTGTGCATCCTGCAAATTGTAAATAAATTACTGTGCTTATTTCTTACTTAGATGAGTACTTTAACTGTGGTACATAACTCACTTGTGACCATATGAAAATTTCATTCTTTCTACTCAGTAAC
Source organism: Scytalopus superciliaris (assembly GCA_013400415.1). Classification (NCBI taxonomy): domain Eukaryota; kingdom Metazoa; phylum Chordata; class Aves; order Passeriformes; family Rhinocryptidae; genus Scytalopus; species Scytalopus superciliaris. Next base: position 77,484 of record VXBX01001361.1, read on the forward strand.
TCTTCTGTGTTAGTTGTGCAGTAATAATTCAAAATAGCTCTTTAACTGTTCTTTTGGGCTGTTGGTAATGCACAGCAAAGAGCTCAGGCTGTCTGTCACACTGATGTACTCACATCTCAGAGAGAGGGAAGACATTCTGAAACTGTAAAATTGTTTTTTTAATTTTTTTTAAAAAATCACAATACTTGTCCAAAGAGTTTGTGCAGACTGAAAATTCTTTCTCCTTTTTCTTTTCTTTTTTTCTGTGCCAGCAGAGAACATATGAAGTTATGGTGTAACTTGTTCCCAGCCATGCTGAGTTTGGATAATTGATCTTTACAAATTAGCTTCCAACCAGTGTTCTGACACACCATCCTGAAGTCCCACGAATATTTGCATTCTCCTCTTCCTTGTACTTTCCATAAGAGTCTTGATCCTCTTGCTGTGTCATCTGGCCCAGGATTTATCATGTTGTGAAGGATTTCATAATTTTCAATCTGCTTAAGCATGGGCAGGCCCGGCATTAATCCAGTGGAAAACAGGCTACATTGCAAATTGTGTTTGCCATCCAAGAGTGGAGCCCACTGAGTGAATTAGAAGACGCTGAAGCCTTTCTGCTATTGACCTGTATACTGTCTCTATGCATAACTGTTAATTTATGTGTAATTTAATACTTTCTAAGAAGCTGTATTTTGTGTTTTAAATGGCCAAAAAGAATGTTCAGAGTTATGTAAGTCAGGGCATGTAACCTGGGCCTCTTTTCATAACAGGCTTTCAAAGTTGGCCATGAAATGGGACTATAATTCTGCCTCATTATGCAGAAAATATTAGTCATTTCATAGAGCTGGGCTTTTTCAGCAGGTACATTTAGCTTTGTCATACTATAACATTTATTCTTTGTGCGTATGAGAAGAACAGTGAGGTAATTGCTCAGCCCTCCTCTTTTAAGGATTCTTGAGTTGAATATTTAGTTGTATTTTTAATAAGTTTTTGAACTGGAAGGTGGTTGGAGTATTCACAACCTGTTTTCTCTGAAAAATGCATGTGAATTGTGTGTTGGTTTTTTTTTTGTTTTTTTTTTTTTAAATCTCGTAGAGCCGTTAAAAATACAAATATTTTAAAACTACATGAGAGGGTGTAACTGACTATTTTGTGACAGTTATGTATAGAGAAACTGTTTTATGTATTTCATAGGGCATTACTTCTATTTTAAAATCTTTTATTGTCAAGCCAGCTAGTACATGCAATTCCTGTCTACTTTCTTGGCAGACTTTGAGCTTTAATTGCCTTTTTGCCTTTGCAATCACAGTGCAATATAGTGTTAAAAAAAAGAGAAAACCCCTTCCCTCCCCCCAACAATTAACCTCAAACTCCAGCACCTTCCTGGTTTATTTTTTAATTGTTGTGAGGGTGCTTGTCCCTGCAGTGTAGTTGCATGTAGTCCATAGAAAATCCTTTATTCACTGCTGTGAGCTTGTCTTGTCTGTTTTGGACAAAAAGTAGACAAGAAAAAGGTTAGTTCATTTTACCTGTGGTTAGTGTTTCCCTAAGGTAGTGCTTGCCTTCCTGCAGTGATTTTTTTGGTGTTGGAACAAACCTTTAGTGAAGTGATGCTGGAGCTGTGTTTTGGTCACATGGTGAACAGGAGTGGGTTTTTTTTTAGGAAACTGCTCTCTGGTTAAGGTTGACTTTGATCTGCAGCACATTTCTAGTGGACATATTTCTGTTAAATCAAGATACAAATGTGTTTCAGCAAAGTTAATGAAGTGCACCAGAAAAGCAAAAATCTTGATTCTTTTAATATGAAAAGGGTAATGAGCTTGCTCATTATCCATTTCCCTTTTTGTGCCTGAACAGATCTTTCTTTTAGGAAATACTTCATTTTGATTTTGACATATGGTTCTTACCCAGACAAAGCAAAAATGCCACATTTCAGTTGTATCTGAGTAAAACTTATTTTCACCTTTTTTTGGATAAGCATTTCCTTTAGCGCAATTGCTGCTGTTGGGACAATAAGAAGGACACTTTCACACACTGAAACATCGGCTCCTAGGAAGAGCATTCTGCAGATGGCCTTCAGTTTGGCCTCTTTGTTCTTGCAGATCATTATTTGTTGTATGGATTGTGTCTGCCATGTGTTTACCCTGGTGTAACTTGTGACAGAGCTGCTGTTGTGCAGCAGTGCTGTGCACAGTGTGCCCATTCACGGGGCGAGTCCCAGCCATCGGTCAGTGGGGAAGGAGCTGCCCCTGTTCTGCAGCCGCTGCTCTGGCAGTGCCCTCTCCATGCCCAGAGGGGTTCTCATCCCACATCCTGGGATGTTTTCCAGCACCAGTAGTGCTGGTCACGTTACCTGCAGTGTTCCTGGTGCTCAGAGCTCCGTGCATGCAGAGCAGAGAGCTTCTCACCCAGGAAAATAGAGCTGAAGGAGAAGACAGGGCAGGTGGTGCTGATTGGCCACAGGGCATGACCAGCACTGGTTTGTAAGGGACTGGACCCTTTTATTTTCTTACTCCTCTGTTTTCCCACACTTGTCCTTCCTAAACTACAATGGTTCCTCCCTTTCCCCTTCCCTAAAGATGCCATAGCAACTCTTACCATCCCAAATTGCTCTTCCTTGTATCTCATCATAGGTGTTCAAGCCCCATGCAGTGACAGCCCTCAGTCAGGTGCTCTGAAGAGCTTTTCCATTTACTCACCTTCATAGGTCTCACCCATACTTGGACAGGCTGTATTTGGGTTCTTGCACCCTCTATGCTTCTGCATGTGAAGATGAGTCTCTATCACACGACCTAAACAGTTTTCACCTTGTTAAGCATATTGGATGTAAGATTTCCCCCCTTCTATCTGTCAGAGACAGCAACAGAAGAATTGTGCCTTGGGTGCTTTTTGTTGACTTGTGTGCTCTCTGTGTTGTGTCTCAGAATTCCAGTTAAAGTATTGAAAGAATTTCAGTGCCAAAAGCATTTTATCTCCCCTCTCCTTCTACTGTTAGAGGGGAAAAACCCCACAATTTGGTGAAATGCTGTCAAATCATAATTATTCTTATGTCCAAGAGCAAGGTTCCTTACGGAGCAATGTGAACTAAAAGCTGATTGTTACAGTATCTCTTGAATTTGCTTTCCTTAAGTCATTGTATTTCATGACAGGGCATTAACTTTTGCTTAATTTCTAGTCTAAAGTCTAGAATTTGTTGAGAAGTCTTTAAAATTCAAACTTTTTATTAAATGTTTACAAGTGTTGCTCTTTAAAATAATGCCTGCACCTTTAATGTAACACTATTAAGTATGGCTATCCAAATGAAACCAAAGTGTTAGCATGCCCTCAATTATCTAAAGAGGCACAGGCATCCCTTTTCTTGTTTTCCCTCCCCAGAATTAGCTGGTGAGATGTTTGTTTCAAACATGTAACTTGCTGTTGTCAAAGTTTTCAGCAGGTGCAAAAATGAAGTGCAGCACATGTTGCTGCAGAAACCCAAGTATTTCTTTGACTTCAGCAGATGTAGAGTGGGAAGAGTCAAGTAAATGAGAAATTGGTGCGATGAAATGAAATTTATGCCATATTTCAAACCTGACATCATTGGTTATGGTCTGAAGTGAAAACAAATGAAAACAGCAATCATAAAGTGAAAACTACTGCCCTGAAGGGTGTGCAAGTTCTTGAGTTATCTTAGTAAAATTCTGTGGGGCTCTTTGTTTGTTTTAAAGGGAGGATGTTTAAGTCTTCCTCAAGCTTTTCTTCCTCCTTCTACTGCCTTCTACACTTTGCCACTTGTTTTCATGAATAATAAAAAGATGCCCCTGCCACAAACCCTTAACTCTTGCTCAGTTTTTTTTCTTACATTTTATTTCTTCTGCATATTAATGGCATTGACCTGTGTGGTTTATGCAGTGCTGGAGACAACACATTTGACTCTGGTTGCCTGGAATACACTCGAATGTGAGGGAGGGAGGGGACACTCACAGTGATGGAGGAGCTGCTTAACCACCACCTTTACATTTCCACCTGCCTGCTTTCTAGAAGAACATCCCAGTTTGGGTTACTAAATGCAGGAAATAAGATCAGTTATATGCTACTCAACTAAAAAAAATCGAATAATGAAGCTGTAGAGGTTGACTTTTTTCCCTGGCCTTTCACAATTGTTCTGTGATATGTAGAAAGTATCGTGGCTACATGATGCCTGCAATTCAATATAGAGTCTGAATTCGTAAATATTTTATGATTTATTAAATCACCATTTGTGAGGATTTGCTGAGCTAATGGGTAGATGTCTGACTCTACACGTCAGAGCTTGCCCAAGCTAGTCCTGCAGGGCCTGTGGGAAAATCCTTAAAGGATTGTGTCAAAGATACAACACTGAAGGTTAAAAATAGGCATTTGCTCCTCAAAAAGAATTTGCTACTTTTCCACATTTGTTACTCACTGACTCATGCTCTTATACACAAATACAGTGACCTCATCTTTACTGGACAGAGTTGAAAGCTGTTCAAATCATATGCATTAATTTCACCTCCATCAGATGCAAAAAGAGGTGAAAACATACACTTGTATTCATGCACACAGTTGTTTTTTGTTTTTTAAACCCAGCAAGCTTTTGCTCAGAACACAGTGTGTTTGTCACTAAAACAGGTAAAACTACTGTAGGTAGAGTTGTGCCCAGCTGTGCTTTTAAATTAATGTGTAAAGATCAGGAATGAAGCACTTCAGTGTAAAGTATCTTGAAACAAGCAAATCCAAACTTTTTTAGGGCTTAACAGATAAGCCTTTTATTTCAGTCTTTGATTTGCTAAAGATCTGCTTGCATGTACTTTACTTAAATCATATGTTGCCTTTTTTGTGATGACTGAAAATGATTGAAAATAACACTCAGGACTTTGGATTATCTAGGCTGTCAGCCAAACAATTTTGATGTCTCTTAATTGTTGATTTTGTGTCTAAAAGTAATTATTGGTATAAAACCAGATCTTAATTTCTCAAAATTTAATACAATTTGTTTTCTCCATGATGATTTAAACTTCTGATCAGCCTGAAGCAAGTGTGAGATACAGATTTTGTACTTGTGTTCCGTAGCTTGGACTGTCAGAAGAAAATCAATAAATAAGATTTCTTCAGAGAATCTAGAAAAACTTTATCTGAGCTTTTTCAAAGTTGTTGATTATATTACAGATCTGACTGATGAAATTACGGTCCCGTAATACTTTCTTTTATATCTATAACATTATAGTGGCGATAGCTTTTTTCAGTTTATCCTAAAATCTGTCTGATTCTGTTAATCTCTGTGTGGAGATCATTATCTGGAGCTGTACATTAGAGACCTTGATGTTTTGGTTTTCTTGTGTGCTTTCAGGTGAGCTGTGTAACCTCATAACGCTGGATGTAGCGCACAATCAGCTTGAACACCTTCCTGAAGAGATTGGAAGCTGCATGCAGATCACCAACCTTGACTTGCAGCACAATGAGCTCTTGGACCTGCCAGAAACCATAGGTATGTGTAGAGGCTGGAGAGAAGAAAAGAAATCACTATTTCAAAATGTTCAGTAAAAGGAATAAATTTAAGAGTGAGTTTTTGGTCGGTGACTGTAGAATGACTGGAATTCAGCTCAAGGCAGCTTCACACTTAAAAGTAAGGTGTGCATGTTACCTTAAATGTTACCTTAAATCATCTAAGAATGAGAGTTACAAGGAAAAAAAAATACGTCACTTCTAAATCTTAAGGTGTTCTGTGGTTATAAGTAAATGTCTGCTGCTTGTTTGTTCTTTCTGTAATGAAACTGAGCATATAAAGAAATGAAAGGCTAAAAAGAATTGTAGTTGAAGTATAATACTTTGGCAGATAGTTTTAGCTGGCATCTTTGGCTAAAAAAAATAGAATTAAAATAATAAATGTTTCAAGTGAATTACCTGTTGATTATGCTCTTTGTAGAACATCTAGAAAAGCCTTCCAAGTCCACAAAGTTATCATGCTCTAATGCTGTAGAGTACAGAGGGTTTGCAGCTTATATTGGGAATAACGGACTAAGCTAAACACTGTCCTAGTCAGTTTCAGACTCTCATGTGGGATGAAGCAACAAAAGATGACTTTTCCTATTTCATTAAATCAGTTGTAAAACAGATGGCAGAAAAAGATGGCTGCAGTGATTAAAAAAGACAAAACCCAAGACCATGATTTTAAGCTCTCTTTGTCACCAGAACATACTCAGAAGAATGGATGCTACCTGTTAAACAGTATTTAATACTGAACATCTCACTAATGTACTTGAATGCATAGTAAAGTGAATGAGCAGAAGAGTGAGGAACCACTTAATGACACTCCAGCTTTTCCTCTAGCAGTAAATTATTGAGCATGGAGTTACTGTGACTGTTTGAGAAAGTTTCACCTGAAAGTTTTATATGAATAATGTATCCACTGGAGTTAAACTTCCTTCCTGGATTTTTAAACTCTGGAGATCCCATTCCATCTGAAAATTGCATTTAACTTTCTCATAAGCTTACTCTACCTAACTCATAAGCACAGCCTTTATTTTTGTAGTTAATCTTTTAAGTCTAATTGAAAGTTGCTTTACATAAAACTTATGTGTAGTGTATGTGTCATATTTAGGAAGTGAGTTCTCTGTATAAACTGCAAATTATGGGGAAAATTCTCTGAGTGTGAGATTTCAGTTGTCAGGGCTTATAGACTACTGTTGTTGATTCTTGTGCAGAATAGTAGCACGATTTACTAAGTTGTTCAGTGACTGGAAGTCACTGAGCTTCACAGAGGACCAAAAAAATCTCACTTGTGATGTGCTGCAAGGCTGTGCTTACTGGGGAAGGGCTGTGGGTAGGAGAGGCACAAAGTTATTAGGCAGTTAAGTCATTTGTGATAGATACAAAATTGCTCACTGTGCAATCAAGATAGTTTGCCCTCACCTATTTCTTCAGAAAGTTTTTGTAAGCTTAGGTGGTTTCTACTGAGTCAGGTTCATACCTGGTTGGACTGGATTTCTGCCTGTTTCCTCTGTTTTGTTTTTCCCTTGCATTGTCTTTATAGTGTTTTGAAGTTACTTATTTTTAAATGTATGTAGCTGTCTCTTAACATGCTTATCTGAACTGAATATCAATGCTTTAGAGCTCAACAAACCACCAAAGACAGATGAATAAGGGTAGGAGATGGCTGTGAGGTGTTGTGTCCTTAACCTTACACTAGTTCAGTTTTTGCTCTGCTGGAAAATACCTCTTGTAAAAAGTACATTAAGAAAAAGTTAAGTATTTAAATAAAGAGTTAAAATCAGAAGTCGGTGTTTGTGCCTCATACAGTTCACAAATGGAATTTCACACTGAAGGGAAAAACTTCAAGTTCCATCTTAAATGATAAGGATCAGCCTACATTTATGCATGTTGCAGAAAAGGCAGCCGTAGCCAGTTCAGCAACATTGGCTTTATTTCTTAGTCATCGCAGTTTTGGTTCAACATATTAAAGCAAGTTGTGGCACGATTTTTAGATTACAGCTTGCTTTGTGGTTAGGATTGTTCAGCGAGAAACTTTAGAGTACTGAGAAAAACCCAGCGAGTCAGTGGCGCGTGGCCGCCTGCGCGCGCAGCCTCTCCAGCTCTCGCTCCAGTTTCTGTCTCTTCCCTGCTCCTGGGCATCTCCCTGGTCTCTGGCACAACTGGCCTTTCTTGCTATATTTGCACGCTCCCAGGTTTCAGGATGCTCTCTCTGTAAGCGCTGTGAGCGTTTCCCCAGTTCAGTCAGACTGCAGAGGGGTTGCAGAGCAGGGACGAAAAAGACCAAGCACATTTGCTCGTTATCAGTATTTAATGTTCTGTGAGCCTCCTGTTATGGACCAGACTTGCCATTATTGCCAGGTCTGTCCCCTCCTCCTCCACTGATGCCCATTTGATGGAGCACTCTTTTTTCTCTCGAGCAGGATGTTTTTGCCACAGTGCTTTGAAAAACAAACAGCCCCCTCCCTTTTCTATTTCTCCCTCCCCTCCAAAAGGACTCCTTCCCTCCTCTCCCTCAAACAACCTCTTAAAGTCACTGCTGGACTATCTAGCCAAGTTTTGGTGTACCACAAAAAGAGTCCTGAATCTGCTAAACTAAAAAAGAAAAAGCTTGTTTTCTAACTAGCTAGTGTACTGAAATGTGCCAGAGCTGTGGGGAAGGGACATTGGAGGGTGACATGCAGGGGAGTGGCAGGGCAGGGATTATGCATCAGCAATGATTACAGAGGTAGTAGAGCCAATATACCCACTCTGCAAAAATACCAAGTTCTTGTTTCAACTAATGCTGTAGAAACACACTTTTGTGCAGTAACAAATGTTGATTTTAGATATTAGTTGTCAGGAAGTGACCTAATGTCTTGCTTTATGGATATTGGCTTAATACATTCATATCTGTATTTCTCTTGATTGAAAACTGTAAAGTACTTTTTATATTAGATCACTTCCTGTAAGAAAAATGAGCTTTGTGGAACGGCTTAGCACATTCCAAGAGTCTCAAGTCTAGAATCAAAATCATAGTGGGATCTTAGCTCTTAGTGTTTTAATTGCAGATTGCACCCCCTTGCATTGTGGGGGGTTCCCCCCGCCCTCCCCCCTCCTCCTTTTTGGGGGTGGTGGAATTATTATCTACTTTTATTTACACAGTGTCTTATCTCTGTATACTTAGCTGGCACACTAATATATCCAAAAGATATATAAAAGAAAGTGAGGACCATACCATTTATATTAAAATTATTAATTGGACTTTTGAGACAGAAAACAAGTTTTGGGTGGAGTAAAGTGTTAGGATTACAAGACAGCTTAGATAATTTTGTTCTGCAAATATCACATTGTGAGTGTTCCCTCTTTGAACTTTTCATTTTAGCATTCTGTACAAACGTGTTCACAATTTCTTACTTAAAGGCACAGAAACGCTTACTTGAGACATAATTATAGCTTTAAAAAAAAAAAAGAGATTCTTCATCTGCTTTGTAATTTTCTAGTTTTGTGTGTTTACATGCACAGTTTGATTATAGTCAAATGTTCCATATTCCCGGACATTTAAGGCAATAAACATTTTAATAAGAAAAAGAATAGTCAGTTGTAAATGTTCCAAAATTATACTTTAAAAGCACAAAAAATTCCGTCACTGGACACACTTTTCAGTGTCTGACGTAGCACTGTTCCTAGGAGATGGTTAGGAAAATGAGAGGAATATTTACAGCGCTGCTCTACACTCCTGCCCTTCGCTGTGGCACATCAGCTCAGAACCTGAAATCACAACTCCCACGAAAGCAAATATTATACGGAGTAGCTTTATCATTTTGGCTGGTTGAAATTGTGCTCCAAACGAGGCTTCTAACCTGTTTATCCCCACTGTACCTCTGAGAGCACTGCAGTGCATTTTAAACATACTGCTGATAAAACACGAAGCGTTGTTGCCCAGAACCAGGTGCATGTAATTGGTACAGGTTATACAAATTGTGGTTGAGAGCTCTAAGTTCCTAGAAGTGAAGAGGTTTCTGTAGAAATGTGAAACTATTTAAAAGTGGTATTTTAAGTTTGGCAGGCTTAGCAAAAGCAGGAGTCTTATTCTGAAATGTCTGAGCACCTGCAGCTGCTTCAGTGCTCAGGGGCAACATTCATACTTGACTGATGGGTTTGATGTCACTAATTACTCACGTTCTGATGGAGCAGAGTGCATAGGCTCCCACTCCAGCTTTTATGGCAATATCCATATTCTTCATGTGATCTCGTGCTTTGGCCTGTGAGCATTCCATGCTTTGGAGCATCAAGCCTTTTTCCATAGGATCATGTTGGGAGATCAGATCAGCATTCAGTGCTTTGCCTAAGGTTTTGCTCTTGGACTGTGCTGTTAATGAAACGTCTTTAATTAGATTCTTCTAGTGGTGGGCAATTGCAGTAAGCTCAGCCTTTTCTTTATCTGACTGATAGCAGTGGCTCCCACTCTTATACTCTAATTTTCACATTATTATAAACCTTGTCTAGTTCTTGTGGTGGTCTCACAAAGGGAAAGAAGTTTCTGGTTCTTGTTGGCTTCAATTCTAGACTTAGTAAATGTAACGTAGCAAAATTGACTGGAAAATAGCAAGTGGCAGGAGAGGGAAAGGGGGAAGTGACTGCTCACAGCACCCTCCAAGACTGGAACAGCAGGGATGAGGCAAAGCTGTGTGTTGTTGACCTCACACTGGTGAAAAGCAGAGCGTGCAATGGGTGGGGAACATCTGGGTCTCCACATTTGCACAGGTTGCTGTAGGTGATAAAAGCTCATGAGGTGATGTGGTAATTATGCAGAAGAAAAGTCTAACAGCTGCTTCTCAATTTGGGAAGTCACAGAACCACACAGTGCTGAATCCTCCCCCGGCTCTTGAGGAAGTTTCAGGGTGTCCTTTCCTTTTCCCTTAGGTTCTTCTCCTGGTATCTGGTGTTGGGCAGCATTTTTTTTTTTTAACTGGAGGGAAGATACTAAGTGGAACCCTGGTCTGCATACAATAATTCTCACACTCCTTAATTAGCTAAAATTATATATGTATATTTGTGTGTCATACATTATTGTTTGCTGTATATAGTAGGGCAGACTTAAAAAATTAAACACATCTTTCACTTAACTGGGAAAGGTTAATGTTTTTACTGCATTGCCAGTTAGGTATAAACTGCTCTTATAATGTGATTTATGTTTATATAAATCTTTAATTTCACAGAAAGGCTTCAAATAGTCATTTGAAAAGGAAAAAAATGCTACCAGTGAAAAATTAAATAAATTTCAGTTGCTTTGTGTTACTGCATGCAGGATGAATTAAGTAAAATGCAACAGTTTCATTGATAGCCCAAAATAACTGTTGCTTTTGACTCTGTAGCACTGTGAAGTGTTTCTGTATTTTGGTATAATTTTCAGTGAATTACAGCTCCCCTTTTTTGTTTTAATTACTACATCTCCAATGCAAAGCCAATGCAGTTAAATACATATGTATTGTTTTCTTTAAAGGTTAAGCTAGCTTCTATTTGCTTATTAATTCTGAGTTTATTGATTCAGTATGTATTTATGAAAATATTTTGTATTTTGGTTGGATATTCTTCCTGGTAGGATTAGGATGGGGACAGTTCATTTTAGTGTATGTACCATCACACAGTAATTAGATGCAGAGACCAATGTGTACACATATATTATAACTGCAGCTCAGCATTTTCAGAATGATTTGTATACTGCAGAAAGAAAAAGCCTATAATCTTATTTTCTTTATGTGAGAAAAAGGCACAAGGGAAGAGTGATTCAAAGGAACAGAACTGAGACAAGCAGGTCTGAACTTCATACATTTTGATGCACGCATATTAAATGAATTTCCAGTCGAATTTTCATTGCTTAGACAGTTTCAGAAACATGTCAGTGAGAGTCTTGTGCTCTGTGGCCTTATGCAGGTGTGTGTGGGGCGTGTTGGGTCCTTGAGCCTCTGTCGCTCAGGTTTTACAAGCACCTTGTGTGCATCTTTCACACATATGCAGTCAGAATGTTCTGGTCTTTAATCAGAGCTGGAAAATAACTGACTGCTGATATGGTCACGCTTTAGCCTTAATCTTGAAATAATGAGGGAAAGCTTGTCTTTGGATGATACCGTTAGGCTGAAAATAAAGAGAATTGCTTTCTTCAGCTGGCATTTAAGCTAGTAGGGGTGATAGAGAGTAATTTCAAATTCATGATAAATAGCTTTCTAATAGATAACATCTTTATGAGAATTCCTAGAATTTGTGTAGGGAGGATAATGCACTTTGGTTTGAGCAGGATGAACAATGATGGACCCTGCTGACCCTGGTAGCTGTGAGTCTGAATCTGCCTCCTACACTGACCTGCTATATCAGGAGGTATTGGTAGCTGAAAAGAACAATTAAAATACACTTCACTACTAAACCAGTAAAATTAAGTCAAATTTTGCTTTGTGTTTAACTGTACATTTGCATTTGGAAGAGTATAATTACATTTCACACTTCAGCTTTGGTAGTTGGTAGCAGTGATCAGGAGGGTTTCTCTAGTTTTCCTGAAGAATGGTTGCCTTCCCAGCCCCATCACCTTTCTGTCACCATTCTCAATTTTCCTAGAGCATCAGCCTTTTGTCAAAGCATGTTAAATATTAGGGACATGGAGACTGTGGAAAGGTTTTGATCTCTCTCAGATGATGATTGGTGACAAGACTATAAATTCATATAAACCTGTAGGTTTCAGTTTAGGAAGGAGATGCCCCTGGATCAGATGAATGACGACCATGTGATTTTGTTGTCCTTTCCTCTGCAATCAGATTACTGAGATCCCTTTTGGAGTGTCTTCTTGGACCAGTCACTTTGTGCTATTGCTGTGTTGGATGTTGGCAGACTGTCATTTTTGCTTGCGGAATTCAACTGGAGGTTAAAACCCTTTATCTGAAGCCTTTCGTTTTTACTCTACAACTATGAGGGGAACCAGTTTGCTTTCTGATAAGAGATTAGATTAAACATGTCAACAGCTCCTTTCACCTAAAAATCTTCGAAACAGGTAAATAGTTGTCACTGAGTATGGGTGACATCTGGAAAAACTGGTATGGAGTAAGTACAAAGTGTGGTGCAGGCATCTCCTGACTCACACCTATTTTAGACCAGGGGCACTGCTGAAGTATTTGAATGCAGTGTTTAATCTCTAGCCATAGCTGGCCATCTCTAGCTTGTTTCTCCTGTACAATTTGAAATTCTTTTAAGGGCCATAGCTCCTGCTTCCTTTGCAACATACTCCTTGAAGTTCTTTTGGCTTTTTCTTCCATATTGTCATCTTTGTTATTCTCACTGCAAGATTAATGCCATGTGGTGTATTGAACTAAATTCATGTAAGGTTTTTTTGTTTTTTAAAGTGACATCAAGTTTAATGTTTTAAAAAAACTCTTTCATTAATTTTGGCTGTACATCTTGCTCTCTTTTTGTTAAAAATGACACTGGTATCTTTTGTATGCAAACCAGCAGTTTCTCTTTGTTAGAAAAGGATCCCTTAGTGAATTCAGTGAACGGTGCTCTATGAGGTAACATGTGGTCATGTAAAACATGTTCTTTAGGTGGCTGCTCAGTGTGTGCCAAGTTGAATCAAATCAAAATCTGAGAATATTTATTATATTATGACCATCAGAAATCCTTAACAGTGCCGTGTTGTTTGTAGCAAGTTCTTGTAACTTTCTATTGCATGATGAGGTTCATTTATACTTTTGATCATGATCTTATGGAGTTCTGTTGTGCATAGCTCTTGTAAGTCCGATTTATGTTTTTAATGTCACCTGCAGAAGTTTTCTCTACTGAACAAATTTTAAATTGAGCTGATGCTTTTGGTTTATTTAGAAGAAAACAACTGATCCAGATCGCAAACCAGCTGGATGAACTGAGGTTCCATGAAACAGACTAACTATTCCATCTTTTAGTAATGCTGCGGTAACATTTCACAATGATAACTGACCCTTCATCTAAGGATTGGGAATTTGAAGGATTATTTTAACTAAGGGAGGGAAAGGAAGAGGTGTGGTAAACCTCAGAAGAGAGCATTTGTCACTCCCTTTAGAAAGCACTACCAGGACTTTGAATTAGGAACTCGTATTTATTTATATTAGTCAACATTCCAGTTCTTTTTTTCCTCTTGATTTTGAAATATTCAAAAAAGAGATGTATTTTTCCTACTTAGTGAACCACTTTAGGTGGTCTTCCTAAAAAGTGTGGGGTTTTAAGTGTGGTTTCCTGCTTTATTTCCAGCCTTCCCTTTGTTTTGGGATTGGCAGACACCTGTCTTTCCTTTGACTAATATTTTTGAGATACCTTTAATAAAGAATTTAATTTAAACCATCCATTTAGAGTCCCTTCTATAGTAATAGAGTTTAGTTTAATGTTTCTGGATTTGCATGCTTCCAAGTATTTTAAATTCATTTCTGTGTAAATGAAACAGCTAATCCTGAGAGAGACATTCAGTCAGTGACAGGACTATGAATTCAGTGCTTAGGTTGCTTCAGACCTGAGAGCTGGGCCAAGTGGAGCCTGCTGATGGGTGTTAGTCCTCTGCTGGTGAGAAAATAGACCTGAAATAAGGTGTCTGTGTGAAACCTGATTTCCAAGAGTGACTGAATTTGAAGTAAAAGAATTTTTCAGTGACTTCTTTAGGCCTGGTGTGAGTTTAAGGGTTAGTCAGGCTTTACTGTCTTATTTTTAGAAGCACCAACAAATAAGGCAGTTGAGTTTACAAGGTTTTTTTGTAATGGGCTCTCTAAGAAAACAAGTTGGTAGGGGTTTTTACTTGTTGCTTTGCATACTAGTATCTGCTTTTCACTTGTGGTTATCAAACTGTCATGCTGATGAACATCTAGTGCTGTGTTTTCTGAGTCACTACCTGCAAGGGGATGTTTTAAAGGAGCTGCTGAGGTACAGCTTTAGTGACAGAAGTACATCTGCAGATAATCCTGATGACAGTCTGCCTGAGTTGATCATGATCAGTTGTTGCCTTCCTTGCCTTTTTTCTTAGCCTTAACCTGCAGCCCATCAGCAGGTACCTCATGGGGTGCCATCTCGGAAACCAGAGTTGAACTGGAAATGATGGAGATGAGTGCAGGCACTGTAAAGCAGCTCCAAATATGAGTATCAACCACGTAACCCTGAGCTCAGGGAGCTGTAAATGGGATCACTTGATGCACAAGGTGTGCTATGTAGCAACTTGTGGCAGTCTCTGATGTCAGCTAGAGTTTGGCACTTGGCCTTCGTGTTATCCAGCTGACCAGCAGCTGGCCTGCGGACCATGGAACCAAATATTAACATAATTCCTGAGCATTCCTTTAAAGAAAAAAAAAGTAAACTTCAACACACTGAGCAGAGGGAAGAGTTCTGAGGGCCATCCTCTTTTAAGACACAACTAAGATCTATCTTGTCTGGCATGTGAAGATTAAAGCTGATAAGGGTTTCTCACCACATTCACCATGAGGTGTGAGTATGAACTCTGAGGATGAAAGGATATCTGAGTCTTGTTGACAGAAGACTAAATGGCAGTAAATTGTCTGTAAATAAATTCTGGCTTGAAATGGGAAGGCAGCCCATGCTGCCTCCATTGGCTGGGTGCAGGACAGACCTTCCAGTAGCAGTGGGAGATGTGCTACTTGATGAAGCTCCAACTGAAATCTTAGTGGTTTTGTTCTCAGAAATAACCACATTTAGTGCTGTGGTGTGTAAAACAGTCATAAGGAATGTGGTACGTGCAGGATATATTCTTCTGTTATGCCCTTGCATGCCTTTCCCATGGAAGAGAAGGATAACTAGTAGAGAAATAAAGTTCTTTTAAGAAGTGCTACTTATGATAAGAAAAATTACCGAGATCTGCTATTTATGCCTCCTTTCTGATAATGTCATGAGGATAGCCAACGTGTGTCATTCTCCCCTGAAAAATCATGGTACATTTTGACTCTCTCTAATGGCTGCCTTGTTTCATTTCTCTGAAATGCCATATTGCTGGTAGGAAGGGAGCCATATACATACAGCCTGTGCTCACAATCTGGGAACTGGCATAGCAGTGTTGTATTGCTAAGCAACAGTTGGCATCATACTGTCTGCTTCCCTGGTCGTTCTTTTTGCCTGAAAAAAACACAGATCAGCATCTAGCTCAAGGTTTAAGTAGTGAAAAACAATAGTATTATTTTGTGCAAAGTTTGTTTTTAATTTCTTTAGTAAAACATTAAATAACAATTCAGAGAAATAAAGTCAGGATGTGTTCTGTTCGTCCCTAGGATGGATAATCCTAGTGATCTTGGTGCCTTGCAACAGGATGTTTGTTGTGTGAAGTGAGGCCAGTTTTCTATCCAGCCAGCAATGCCTGACCTCACAAATACAACATGAAATAGCTAGTTTATGTACAAATGTGTATCTTTATACTAGTGGATTGTAGCATCAGAATAAGTCTTAATTATTCCCCTTACTGTGTATGTGCATTGTGGGATTTAACATGAAAAGATGAAGATTTGTGCACTGGAGAACAATATTGATAGCCTTGGATTTTAAATGCGTTATTTTGATTAAGTGAGGACTTTGTTGCTTCTGCAAAAGTTAATTGTATGCTTGCATAGAAAGAAAGCTCTTAAAGCAATACAAGTTAAAATCCTAATGGGAGATACTATTAGTTAAGCAATGCTGAGTGGATACCTGTTTCAACTTTTGTTTAGTTATTGATGGTCCTAAGTAAAATTTGTTGCCAAGCTTGTTAGCTAAATGTCAGATATTCACTGAAATGTTATCCTCTTTTCTTTCTTGATTTGTAAGGTGTAGATAATTTTTGTGCTATATAGGGGGGGTTTGTGGATTTTTGTTTCTGTTCTTTTTTGTTTGTTCTCCCCCACCCCAGGGTGTGGTGGGAAGGGGGTTAGGTTTCTTTGTTTTACTTTACTTTACTTTCACTACTCTTGTGACTCTTCATTTTAGTAACTACAGCGAATCATACAGCATTCCCAGTTTCTGGGGTTTATTATCTACATTCCCTGCTGTTTGGTGATGTAGGGACAGTTTTAGAGTACCTTTTGACCAAATTCAAGAAAAAGTTATTTTGCCACTTGCTTTGTTGAGAATTTTCCTGTCTAGCAGACATGCACTGCATTTACTTCTTCCTTTGCTGTGTTCCAATAACCTTTGTATAAGTACATATGCATAGACATTCATGTGGCCTTCATTTAATGAGTAGTTAGACTGTACATATTAAGATCCTTCATATTTTAAAATTATTTCTGGTTATTCATGATGCCATTTGTTAAATCTTATGTTTCTTTTTTAATGTGTCTGTCTGGTACTTCAATTTGCAGAACAAATGTGTTGTGCCATGGGTGGTTGTAAAATGAATTTAAAATAGGAAATGAACTGATTGTGTGAATTTGTTCCCAGGCTTCACTGGTGCAGAGTACCCACCTGCACAGACAGCTTTTCTGACTGAAGGGATGAGCCAGAATACAAGTTTCTTTGTATTATTTGCCAGCTGACTTCTCAGCAAAGTTCAGGGTCTTACTACCTACAGAGAGGCTAAATGCCCCAGCACCCCATAGTTCAACAACATCCTTCAGCAGCTGATTTTGGTCTTTAGTACTTCTTAGATGGTAAATGCTGGGGATAAAGGGAGATTCAGATGGGAAATTTTCAAGTTGCAATTCCCTCAAGATTTTTTTTTTTTCCTGACAGAAAGACATACTGACCAGGATCAGCCTGGCAATATTCAGAAATATCTTTACATGCATAGTGTCCAGAGTTTTGTGAACTTCCTCCAGACTTTCCCTTCAGTATCAGTCAGAAAACTTGAAAGTTTTGGGTTTTTTCCTATCACTTTTTAAAAGCTTTTTCGCTATTGGGGAATGGTAAAGGGTTTCTTTTCCCTGTAGAGGAATTTGTTTTGCCAGGACCTGAGCTGTATGATGCATGCCCAGGTTCTCGTAATACGAGTCATGGCATTGAATGATACTGTCTGTAATTTGAAAAAGTAATTTTGGGGACATCTGGAAAACGATAGTCTGTTTTGTTGGTAGAAAGATCAGGATAGAAGGACTTTCACCATAGGACATAGGCCTTGCTCAGTTACTGTATTGTGCTCGACTTCAGAAGAACATTTAATATGCACAGTTTATTTCTGCATGGTTGACTTCAGCATTGGAAAGCACTGGAATAGATGTATCTCTTGTTGTGGGATGATAACTCCATTTCACCATGTGACATTTTGAAGTGTAGAGTGTGAGAGAACAGAAGAATTAGAAGACAGACCTTGTTCTGTGCCTCTGTGTGATTCTAACAATATATTAATACCTGTTTTCTACCTGTAGGAAATCTGTTCAGTCTAAGTCGTCTTGGCCTGAGGTACAATAGGCTGTCGGCAATTCCGAAATCTTTAGCAAAATGCAGTGAACTTGATGAGCTGAACTTGGAGAACAACAACATTTCTACTTTACCAGAGGTGAGGATCAGAAGGAGTGGACTGGGGAGGGAATGCTGCTGGAGGGCATCGGTGTTTTGTAGAGGGAGTGGAACACATGAAATGGTTTCATCTTGCATCCTAACTCTGAGGAATACCCTTTGTTTTAATCTCCATGTGAGTAATGTGAGTTACTGCAATTCTGTACGTATTAG
Organism: Scytalopus superciliaris; assembly: GCA_013400415.1. Taxonomy (NCBI): domain Eukaryota; kingdom Metazoa; phylum Chordata; class Aves; order Passeriformes; family Rhinocryptidae; genus Scytalopus; species Scytalopus superciliaris. Next base: position 95,577 of record VXBX01001361.1, read on the forward strand.
GTATATCTAATTAGTACATAATTAGTATTGAAGAACTAATGTAATACAACTTCAGTCAGAACTGGGAGCAGTGCATGTGATTGTATTTGCTGTTCTCCTGTCTCGTTAGAAAACACTAAGTAATGAGTCCGGGTTCAGGTTCCCACCATTCAACTACATAAGTGTTTCTCGGTGTTTCTGGTTCATGAAGCTTTAGTGCCTGGAAATAATTGTTCTGATGACCCCCCCAAAAAAATTATGTGTGTTTCTTATTTTGGATATTTATTCCATTTCTTTAGAACCTTTTAAGATGAAGACTTCAGGACACACAAAGTTTATAGTCTCTTCTGTTTTAATGATGGTCCAAACTGCTTTCCTAAACTGTATAAATTACTAGTATAAAATGAGTTGAAAGGTTGTCTGAAGATGTGTATAGAGAACTATACATAGAAGAAAAAAAAGAATAAAATGCATTTGAAGTAAGACAAAGTACTTACAGTAATGAAGTGCAGTAAGTGACTGCTTTCCTTCAGGTAAATTTCTGAACTCAGCAATGATCACTGAAAACAGAGAGTTTATTAAATGTTTAGACAAGACTATAATTTAAGAAAATGCTACTGAGTGAAAGCCACCAGGCTGCTTTTAAGATGAGAGCTAAGCTAGCCCACCCCACCCAGATGTGTTACAAAAGCCGCTATGGTATACTTACAAAAAGCTAATGTGAAGGATGATTCCTTGCTTTAAAGTACGTTCAGTCATAATACAAACCTCTTTGTGACTGTGCTGCCTTCTTTGGGTATATTTGCCAACAATATGTTAACACTTAAGCTGCTACCTTGCAGAAGTGCATAGTTTATACAGTAATCTGTTTAAAATAAAGCACACTGTGCTATAAGACAAAGAACTGTACTTGCAGAAGAAATTTCTGAATTTCAAAACATAGCTGAAGCTGCTGACACAATGACTAATAAATATTTTATCTTAAAAGGATGGGCTGGGAGAAGGCAGCACTGCTACAGCTCTCATAGATGTAAGAGCATTGTTCTCTTTGTACTGCCAAAGCTCTGTTGCTTCTCTTCAAATGTGTTTAATTACTCTAGGCTATTAGAGTGTATTAGCTAACATATTTTTCATATTTTTTTGGTATGCAAGCAGGCTTCACAAACAGCTTTTTGAAATGCCAAAATCCATTTGAAGCAATAAAGTGTGTTAGTAATAGAGCTCAGGGACTGCCTAACCCTAGGACAAAGAATATCTGTTAATTAAAATATAGGTAGAAGCAATATCTCCTAATCAAAGATTAGGCTAGTTAATGATGAGATTAGATTAATACTGATGTGAAAATCCATTATTTTCTCTGTAGGGGGAAAAGTACTTCACTGATACTCACTGAGATGTCCCCAGTGTCTAAAGTTTTAGCCGTGACATATAGACAAGTCCCTATTTGATCCTGTTCTATTTGCAATAATGTCAGTGAACTATTTATAAAAGTAGCCAAAGCTTTCCTGGTGAAACAGCAAAGCCGTGTTCTTAAAGCTGTTACAGTGACTATAGCACTCAAATCACAATCCAGAAATACTGACATTAGGAACACGCTTGGAATCATTATCTTGTTACCACTCATTCCTGATTGCACGTGTTGCATTATTTATGGTATGTAATGCCATGCATAAATCTCCAATTTCTGTAACACTTAATCAAATAGGGCCGAATTCAAGTTGGTGTAGTAATAAGCAAAGGTGACACTTCAGCAGTAATTTAGATCTCATTATTCATCTCCACAGTTCCAGCAACATGCTTGGCACGTAACTGAGAGATAAACTGAGATATGCACTGCTGAGGTTTCAGAATCTAATTAAATTGCACAGAGAATGAAACTCTGGATTCAGTGGACAACCAGTTTAACTCCAGGCTTCTTGCTTTTCATTTCTGAAGGGGGAAAGAAAAAAAAAAAAAAAAAAAAAAGGAAAAAGATGGAGTACTAAATACTTAGGAATATTTTAGGAACAGGAAAAAAAATGGAATTTCCAAACCCTTCCCATTCTTCTTCTGTGTTATGTTTGATTATCTGAAATTGTTATAGCCTGACAAGAAACTTCTACCAGTTGTGATCACGATGTGGATTTTTATTAAATTCACAAAGATTTGTACTGGAAGTATCAAAGGCCTTTTTTGGAAGCCAGTGCATGAGGCTGATACCTCTTTGGGCCCCACTCTGAGCTGTGGTGTCAGAACTGGCTGAGCTGCAGGTGGGTGGCATTGGCCAGAGCCAGCACTGCTGTTGGGGATGGACACGCTGTCCCTGCACTCCTGTAGCAATGTGTCATTAAAGAAACCACTTTCAGAGGACAGAAGACTTCCAAAACCTCCTAAACTTGTGCTTTTAAATGTAGTATGTTTGCTTTTTTGGTTTCTGTCAGTATGCAAGGAGGAAATAAGGTAATGGCTGATGACTGTGAGCAGAGATTGTTGCTGATGGAAGTTTTATCAAATTTAACACTGGTTAGTGTGTTGCAACACTTACTTAGGGGATGGATTTGAGGGGGGAAAAACATTTCTAATTAAACCCATAAGGGAAATGAGATGTATTCAAATAAATCTGTCCTAAGTTCCTGGGTGGTTTTCTTCTTTCTACAGGGTCTTTTATCCAGCCTTGTCAAACTGACTAGTTTAACATTGGCCAGGAACTGCTTCCAGTCCTATCCCGTGGGTGGCCCGTCCCAGTTCTCCACAATCTACTCTCTCAATATGGAGCACAACCGCATCAATAAAATCCCCTTTGGAATTTTCTCTAGAGCTAAAGTATTAAGTAAGCTGAACATGAAGGTGAGGCACAGAAACATGCTACTGTGTAAAATCAATGAGGAGCACTGTCTGCTGCTCCATGAATTCTGGCAGACTTAATGATATAAGGAATGAATTTATCACACTGAACTGGATGCTGCTGCTGTCACATATAAAAACAATTCTGTGTTAGTCAAAAATTGTACTATCAAGATGTTATTAATTTGTCTTAAGGTTTGTTACATAAGATTTTGCTGCATTTGTTTGAGTCTGAATAATAAAAATAAGAAACTTGGTTGCAAGGTTCTTGAATAGTCACAAGGATGGGACACAAGGATGTAGATTAGTTATTTCTTCCTCACACACTCTTACAAGTTAGATTATAAACAAAATTATGTAAAATATTTTAAAAAATATATTCTTTCAAAACCTAAGTTTGGATACTTTAGGCAGTAGTTGTAGAGCACAGCAAAAGAACTTTTAAAGTGTGCTATATATAGTTAGATTGAAGAGAAATAGGAAAAAAAGATATGGTGTTTTTCTGTGAATGGGTTTAGTTCAAGTTCTTAAATTATTTAAAAAAAGAAATGTTTGAGCAATAGCTAAGCTCAGCTGCTGTTTTTGCTGTTTGACACAAATGGAATCTCAATTAGAGATTAAGACTGTTTTTTATCACATAGCCATTCGTAACTTTGCCTCTTTACCAGGACATTGTATGATCATTTTTTAAAAGATTTTGTGGTGTGTGGTCTAGATCAAATATTAAAGCAACATTTTGAGCAGTAAGATGTCCAGATTAGTTTCAGATGCTTTTACTGAGCCATTAAGGTATAGGGTTTTCCTTTTTCGGCAGGGAGGTGGGGAGAGTGGGGTTTTTTTGCCCTGTGGGTTATGGTGGGTTTTTTTGGTGGTGGTGTTTTTTCTTTTGATTGGTTTGTTTGGATTTTTTTTTTTCCAAACTCTATATATTTTTAGGATTCAAGCATTGCTGATAGTACTTTTGTGAGTTATAGAGAATTTTCTGTCCTTTTTTCCCCCAACCCTCCACTGTATTCAGCAAAAACAGGACAAAAAATGTTTTAACCACTGGAATGCCTGAGATCTTGAGCATAATGTACATCTAAGTTTTCCACTTCAATCCATATTAGTAACAGAGTTAACTCTGTAACTCTAGGTTGATACTACTTTTTTTCTGAGGAATTCGAAACAAAATTGGCCAGTTATCAATGTTTTATTCTTCTGACTTAATTATCAACTATATTGTTATGAAGTATTTTTATAAACAGTTTGTTTAATCTCTCAGATGCCTTGTCAACTTCTTGCAAGCACAGATCCTAAATGTTTGATACGTTAAATCACAGGACAATCAGCTGACCTCTCTCCCCTTGGACTTCGGGACTTGGACTAGTATGGTAGAACTGAACTTAGCGACTAATCAGCTCACAAAAATCCCTGAGGATGTATCTGGGCTTGTTTCTCTTGAGGTGAGAAGAATGTAAATTAACAGCTAAGTGAATCCCTCAAAATAGGCATTCTCTGCTTCAGGTTTAAATAATATTACTTTTGGGTCAAATAAAGCCAAATAAATGGGTACGTATGCTATTTAATCTGCTGTTGCATTGTTTATGGCTGTCTTCAAGAACTTTTTGAATGTTGTTCTTTGGGCTCTAGATCAGTGTTTGTGCATAAATGACAAAGTACAGATATATTTTTGCTATGTAGAAAGAAAAATCTTTCTCAACAGAAAGTTAGTTTTGTAAAATGCAGTGGTGCTGAGCTTGGTTCAGTTCCTGGAGACCAGCATGGAAACAGTGGGGATCAGAAAAACATAATGAAATAGTCTACAGCCAAGGGTGTCTTGAATGTAGTGCTGTGAACCTTGTTAGGCAGCCAGGTGGGAATTCTCAGCCTTTGAGGAGGAAGAACTCGTAGGTTAAAGCTGTGAACTAAACCTGTTGTGTCCCCTCCTCCTGTTTCCCAGGGTACCATCAGCAGAGACAAATAAATTGCCTTGGAGGGATATAAAGATGGAGGTACCTGTTTGGGCAGCTGAGGGGCCTTTGTAGCCTTCATGAGCTGCTGGGAAGAATCTGTTAAAAGAACAGTAGCAAATGGCATATTTGAAATTGCAAATTTCCAGTGTGACTTCTGCTGTGAATGTTTAATTATTCCTGTAGTTTGGAGCAAAAACTATATGACAGAGTAACAGCTATTTAATGGCCCAGTTGCCTTTTAAGTTAAGGCTGTGGTTGATGTGATTGGGAAGTTTGTAACCTCTAACCACTGGATTTGCTGGTGGTCTGTCAGCTGCTGAAGCTGGAGAGCTGCACGGTCTGCAGACCCATTACCACTGTTTTTCTCTGTAATTAAAGAATCAAATACAAAGAGCTGTTTGGGCAGTGTTTACACAAAAGGGAAGGTTCCCACAGCAGTGCTAAGTCAGCTGCTTTGCACATAGGTAATATTTTCTGTTCCTGCCTTTGTTTCTTGTACGTGATTAAAACATTACTGTTCTTACCATTCTGTGTATATCGTAGAGCATAAAGGAAGGTCACTGAAATACTGCATGTGCTAATGCTTTGGCTTTTTTTCATTTTGATTTTCACTTTGATTCTAACCTTGTTTCTCTTCTGTTCCTGCCTTTGATGTTTCCATGGTATGTGAAGCCAGTGAGAGTTGGGACAGGCATTTACCTGGGCTGGTTGGGATGAGGGTCCACACTGGCTGCTCTTTCACATCCTTTTGTTCAATGTCCCTTCTTAAATAACTAGATCATGGCATTGTTTAATCAGTAGTTAATTACCTTACTACTCGCTGTGCTGAGGTTTAAGAACTGAGACACTTCTTTGGAGAAAAAAATGGTATATCAGTGTAACCCCTCTTAACTTGCCTGTGGAATCATGAATAAATCTGTTAATTAACTCTGCAAATAAGGATACCTTTCTCGAACCTGAGGTATTTATAATTCAACTTAGAAAGCAGGAGAAAAACAAGAGTATAGCACTGTAGTAGGGGTGGGTGTGTAACAGGAGACCATTCTGGAAAGCCTGTGGGTACCTGTGTTTTGCTGATGTTCTGCTCAGGTGCTTCCATCTGTATATTTGCTGCTGCTCCTAACCAAAGGGACACAGGGAGAGGAGGAAGTACTAAGCTTTTTAAGGAGGATTTGGCAAGCACAGCAAATAATATAAAACATAATTATGAGATAGCTATAAGGAAGCATAACAAAATGATAGGCAACTCCAGGAAGAAGTCATTTTTCTTTGGTCATTTAAAGAAATAAGGTGTTTCTTTGGTTTTCTTTTGCATTTATCATTACGTATAATAATATTTGAAAGAAGTATTCCCTAAATGTATGTATTTGTTTCATTAAAGACTTAAAAAATAGTATGTTAAATCACTGATCTGGTGGTTTTTTTTGTTTTGGTTTAGAGTTTGGTTTTGGTTTGTTTGTTTGTTTATTGTTGCTTTGTTTGGTTGGTTTTTTTGTTTTGTTTGTTTGTTTGTTTTTAATTTTCATTACATCCATAATGCAAGTGTAGGCTAATCTTGGATTTAATTATTTGAAAATATAAAAAGATTTTGTCTTAACCTGTTATTTACTTACTATGTTGCTGAAATTGTGTTTTTTGGTTTTGTTTTTTTTTGTTTGTTTGGTTTTTTATTTTTTTTTTAAGGTTCTTATCTTGTCAAACAATCTCCTAAAGAAACTTCCCCATGGAATTGGAAATCTGCGGAAACTCCGAGAGTTGGATCTAGAGGAAAACAAACTGGAATCCTTGCCAAATGAAATCGCTTACCTCAAGGATCTGCAGGTGAAACAATAATTGGTCGTGATAAACATCTGGTGTCCTTTATTTACACCGTGCTGATTTAATTACAGCTAGTTGGATGAGTGGAAACTATTTGAGACTGGACATGGAACTAAAAGTTAAGAGTCTTGTGCAACTTCACCCACAATTAGTCCCCACTAATTGTTCCCCAACTTTATTAGTTAATATTGGACAAATTTTAAAGCTTTTAGCTTTTGTACCATGACTACAATACCACCCCAGGAATAGCCCCAGGTTTCAGTCATGCCTATGAAATCTTTTCTGTTTAGGCATGTGTTTTATTATGCACTATTTTCTTTCTGTATTTAGTGATGCTAACAGAGGTTTGAAATGTTGTTGAATGGTTGAAATTTTTCTTGTTCGAATGCTGGAAACTAGAACCCATCCATTTATCAGCTTTACATCTTGTTACTTGCTGTCATTCCAAGTGAAAGACCTCAAGTTAATTTTTATAAATGTGTTTTTCCCTTAGAAATTGGTTCTGACTAACAATCAGCTGACCACCCTTCCCAGAGGTATCGGTCACCTTACCAACCTGACGCACCTTGGGCTCGGAGAGAATCTTCTCACACACCTTCCTGAGGAAATTGGTAAGATCCCTTTTTCTGGTTTGGTGCAGTGTGCCTGGGCCAAAGCACTTATGACAGGCATCTACTCTACTCATAAGTAAAAGCCACAAAATTCATTTGAAACTTCTAAATATGCACAACCTGATGTGAAGCATGTGCCACAGGAACAGCACCAGAGTGTACAATCTTTATCTTGCTGAACTGTAGAGGAAAGGGTGCTCTGTTTTGTTTCAGTTCTGCTGCAGAAAGCTGATGAACACACACTAACTTGTAATGTATTCCTTTTCTCTCCAAATTCTCCCACAATTTGTGTATTACCTGTCATTCAACTTCATGAATCTATTCTTGGAAAGAGAAGGGAAATGCACTACTCTAATGCCATGGTGTAGACAAAAGCTTTATGTAAGGTGTAGACAGCTGAAGCAAATGTTGGAAGTAGCTCTGCAGATACTTTTGTTTATAGGCCATCATATTGTTTTACACCTTGATGAGGTAAGAAAAAGAAGTGGAAGAAATCTACAGAAAAAAAGGAAGGAATAGGATTTTTTTTTTTTTCCAGTCTACATGAGACATTCAGACTAGGCAGATTTCAGAGCATCTGAAACTGAGAGGCCACATTTCTTATATAGTTAGTGTCCAGGATATACATGAGTATGATTCTGAACATCTGTGTAAGTTCAAATCTTATACTTGAGCTTACTGCGGAGAACAAAATTATGGGACAAGCTACACAAAGCAAAATGTGGTCAGGAACAGCAATGTGCAGATGAGGAAGGCATGGTCTGTCTCTCCCAACGTCTTAGTGAAGAGCCATTACAGCTTCTGCTGATCCTGTGTATGCCTAAATGTGAGAAAAGCCTGAAACAATCTAAACCTGGAGCTTTGTAATTTAGTACATAGGTTAGTGGAGAGAGTTTGGATGCTGTGAAAATGAGCTGTGGAGTGAAAATCAGTAAATACATTTTAAATACTATTGTAGGAGTACAGTTTGGTGATTAAAGGTAGTTGTCTTCACAGATTAGAGAACAGTTAACTATTTTCAGATGTGACTCTTCATTTATTGTGCTATTAACTATTTCTCATTATTTCTTCTATATCTTTTCCTTTTTGTTGGTTTTCCATGCCATGAGTCCTGGCTACTGCTTTCTCCTGTGAATGACTGAATAGTCTCTCAGGTTGTAGGAGATGTTTATGGTATATAAGATTAGGAAACGTTTTAAGGAGGACTTCTGTGTTTTTTCAAAGGAGGAATGGAAGTCTTAAGAGTGAAGAAATTGCTCTGTTTACCAGCTTCTGGCTAATCTGTGTTGCAGCATCTGTAGTCAATGCAAGTTGTAAAATTTGAATTCAGGAAACAATTTTCACACTTGTTCGTTCCATTTAATAAATTCATTGCTGTGCAGAGAACTCTCTTGCTTTCTTCCTGTGATACATGACAGTTAAAGCTTCAGGTGTTTAATATATGCCTTTCATTTGCATAAAAGGTATGACAGATATTTTTAAAGAAACAGTAGGTACTGTATGGTATAAGTATTTTCTAGGTCCTTTTGACTAGATAGCTATTCAATATCACCTGCAATTGCTTAGCTCTTGGCTGAATGGTTATGGTGAAAAACCTTTCATCTCTCTTATTCTCTATATTTGCAATTCATTATTATCTAAAGGAGATGTAGTAATGGATATTTTTACAGGGAAACTAAAGCAAATTGGTTCCTGCTTGGTACCTATCAGTGACCAGAACCTCCTGTTTTTGAAAACAGGAGGCTGGATGAGTGACTGACTCAAGATTCTGTGTAGGAAAGAATCTTTAAGTGGACTCAGATCCTCTGTCTGAAAGTTATACTACTATTTATTATTTTATTTTAACCAGGTACACTGGAGAATCTGGAAGAACTGTATTTGAATGACAACCCCAATCTGCACAGCCTTCCCTTTGAGCTGGCTCTTTGCAGCAAACTGTCAATAATGAGTATTGAGAACTGCCCGCTCAGCCACCTTCCACCTCAGATTGTTGCAGGAGGACCCTCCTTCATCATTCAGTTCCTAAAAATGCAGGGACCATATNGGTCATGTGCCCTAAGGTTGGGATTTTCTTTTAACTTATTTTGAGATTTGAAGCAAATGGTGTTTTTATATTGTTTACAGTCAGAGTAAATCACTGGATCTTGTTTTATTCTGATTTGCTCTGTTTTAATCAATCATATCTAGAATTTGTATGCCTCTGCTGATGAATTTTTATCAACCGGTTTGTATACTAAAACCATGTACTCATCAGAACAACTGGCAGGTGAAAAGGATGCAGTCAAAACAAAAAGAAAAGAAAAAAAAAAAAGAAAGCTTGAATTNATCCTCTGTCTGAAAGTTATACTACTATTTATTATTTTATTTTAACCAGGTACACTGGAGAATCTGGAAGAACTGTATTTGAATGACAACCCCAATCTGCACAGCCTTCCCTTTGAGCTGGCTCTTTGCAGCAAACTGTCAATAATGAGTATTGAGAACTGCCCGCTCAGCCACCTTCCACCTCAGATTGTTGCAGGAGGACCCTCCTTCATCATTCAGTTCCTAAAAATGCAGGGACCATATCGTGCCATGGTCTGATGCTAATTGAATTGTCCAATACACTGTACAAAATACAAACTGCATTAATGTTGTAATTGTCTGTATATGTATATATAATATAATATATGTGGTTTATATTATATTATATATATATATATAAATATATAAATAATATAAAAAAGGCAAATTTAAGACTGCATTATGTGTTTCTGCTAATAGAGGAATCATAGCCATGTAGATTTTTTTTTTATTCTGTAAAAATGCTTG
>VXBX01001361.1:105614-121402 GCA_013400415.1 Scytalopus superciliaris
AAAAAAAAAAGAAAAGAGCTTGAATTCCTTTATGTCTTGCTTCCCTGAGTTATCAGTTGCAGGCATAACATATCTGAACTGAGCCTTTTGCGGTTGGTCTTTTCTAGCACAAGTAAACCTTTCCAGATTGGTAAAAACGTCGAGTATCCTCAGTGAAGAGCAGTTTTCATTGTGTGAAGTAACAAGTCCATGAGGTCTAACAGTACAGTTAAGTGACAAGGAAATAATATATATGTACATTTTTATTACAGTGTTGAGTCAAAAACTACAACAGGCAATTTTAAGGATTCCCTATAGACCTTGTACAATAAATGAATGTGTCTTACTTTTAAACACTGCAATATATGTAAGTTTTAAGGTTGGTTAACAATGTACTACGGTTTTATATCTTGACTTGCCTTGTACCTCCTTCCATTACGGAACTTCTGTGTCCAAGCACAATATCTTCACACTGTGCTGTTTTGCTGCTGAACTAAATGCACTTTTCCCCACAGCTGGGGCACTTGCTTCAAAATATTCAGTTCAGTATCTTGATTATTCTTTTTTAACTTCTTCCTATCTGTTTCAGTATTAAACCGATCTATTAAAAAAGAGGCACCTTTTTCATTTGTGCAGAGATGTTGATAGCTCAAGAGAAACACTGTAAGTAGTGGAGATTCAGTTTCATCATTAATTTCTTGGTTGTTTAAAAGACAGAAGATGCTTCAGGGAGATTTACACTAGTGCTGCACTTGCAGGGCCAGTTGTCCTTTTTCAGGAGGGTAGGAACTCGAGGTGGTTGCATTCCACGATTCCCCAAGAACTGTTCAGTTTATACTCATTGGAATCGCTGCTGGTGTAGTGTGACTTAGAGGACTGTACCTTTCGCACAAAATCAAATCAATCAATGCCATGGGAAATCTGTTTCATATGCAGAGGTTTGGGAATATTACTTCTGGCTTTCAGGCATGCTTATTTAGATGTATTCCCTTGATCTATTTGCATCTTGTTTTATCATACGTCTTTTCATTCACAAGGAGTAAGTTTTAATGGAAGGCAGGTGGAGATATAAAACCTTAGAGGGCTTAAACATGCTGTAAAACTATTGTAGATGTCACTGGATTTTACTAAGTAATGTGTATTCTTTCTCACACACTCTGTGTCTCTGTTCCCTCCCCTTTTTTTTTTTTTTTACATCTACTGTAGCTTTTCAGTTTAGACTTTAGTTTATAAAAGGCTAGTTCTTTACAGTCCTGCCTGGGTTAATCTTTCTCAGCACTAAGGTGTTAAAATATGAAGATGCTGAAATGCTTAGTATCAAGACTGTAATCTAACTTCTGAATATACTGCTAAGTCCGTATTTGTGCCCTGAGGTCACTAGGGGAAACTGGTTTGATTAATATGGTTCCTTGAAACAAAAGTGGCGACCCCTTGTGTTTTCCAACGTCTTAGTCTCAGTCCCTGTCTGCTCCTCAATCCCGTTTTTATAAGAGTTGACGGGATTGAATTTGTTTAGTTTGTAAATACATTGATTATTCACCTTGTTAAGGTACATGGGTAATGACTGTATGATTGGTGCTGACCCTCCCTCACATGAATTCTTGTGGAGAAGTTGGCTACCAAAATAGTGCTCGTTACACTCGCTTAAAAACAAACTATTCTTTTCAATACACTTATAGGAATAAATAAAGCTATGTTTTAATTCATTACTATATTAAAAACAGGATATTTTTTCAAACTATCTTTGTACTAGTATGGTTGTTGCAATGCCAGATAATCCTGAGCCCTGTTTTAGGAGTTTAATTTTATACACTCTGAGGTGAATGCTTATTTTTTCAGTGTCTCAAGAGAGATTTGAATGAAAGCAGTGTGAGAGACGTTCTGGTCTAGGAAAAATCAACTCAGAAGAACATGAGAAGTTCTTTAAAATTATCCTTTAATTTTCCATTAATTGTAAGTATTAAATATCTGGCACAGATTTGGAATACACGCATATAAATCCATATACATACCTACATGGATTTATATCCAAATTTGTACATATATCCATATCAATCCAGCTGGTTTGATCATTCAAAACAATCTTACATCCTGACGTAACAGACTTGCATTTCCAAGGATGCTGGATTGTTAACTGATGTAGTTTCTAAATTGTATTTAGTGCCTGATGACATTCAGTTGGACACACATACTGGCTTATACATGTTTAAGAATTTTATTTGCCCTAGTCAGTTACAGTATGATTGGAAAGATTTTCAGTGTGACAAGGGTATGGATACATACATACAAAAATGTATTCATGGATCTGTAGATGTGTGAAAGCATAGACAAGGTGGAGAAATTAATTATTTACAGCATCTTTGAAAACAAGTGATTCCCAGGTTCTTGTATTAAATATTTATTCCCCTTTCCATACTGGGGGAAATAATTTAGAGCAGTTACTGAAAAATGTGACAATCTTTACTTTGGGTGAAAATCATGACCTTGATAGCTTGTCCATAGACAAAATATCAATTTTACATGTGTCTCTGTCTATGTACATACATACACATGCCCCATAAAGACACTATCCTGACTTATGCCTTGATTTAACCAGCTAAATTACTATAAACTATGTAGTATTATGGAGGGCTGGTAAGGTGTAAATCAGGTCAGAGATTTGCTAAACAGTGAAAAGAAGGAATGATTGTGACTCGTGTTGGTCACATATTCAATTTTAATTTACTAAATAGGAAGATGTTTGATAATTCTTTGCAAAAATGTTTTAGTATAAACCCATTAAAGTTGTGTCTCTTGCTGTCCCGTATTTCAGTTCATCACCAAAGTTGTAAAGTATAAACGCAGTGGAAATGCTGCTTGTAAAGTTGGGTCACACAGTTGTGCAATTGGGACTTTTCAGTTTGGCAGATGCCAGTTGAAATGCTGACTTTCACACACCCTTTTTAGAAAGAGATTTGGGTTGTAGAATATTTGCTTCAGTGCCTCTCTTAGTTTTGGGGGTTTTTTTAGGGAGGAAAATGCATGATTAGGCTTCTTGAAGGTCGTGTTTGCCCATGTACATGATTTAGACAAGTAGTACTTAGATTGTATCTCTGGTTAATGCTTAAACCCATTGTGTCACCTGGAATTCAAGTGTCATCTTTAATCCTGGGAGTTTGAAAAATATCCTTTATTTAACAATTAGAAAACTTTGAGAGGTTATTTGTTTTCCTCTTTTTTAAAACCCAAAAATAAATGAGATTTCTGAATCGGCATAAATTCATATCAGGAGACTTTTCATATCTGGATGCAGCTAAGAATTTTCACACGTTTCACACCTTGGTTGTACCAAATGGACATGCCAGAACAGCTTCTAGTTAGAAACGTGCAGTTGGCAGTAATTCGCACAACACAAACTTCAAGGCACAGTAAGGACGATGATAAACAAATGATAGTATCTACAAATGGGTTTTGCTTTTACATTAGCAAATATAAAAAAAAAATTACGGTTTTTTATTCTGATTTAGGTCTTAACCAGGACTGCACAGGACCTTTGCTGTGGAAAAATACCAGACCACACTAACTTTGTGGTTAAAAGCTAAGCAAGAGTGTAAACAGTCTACAAAAATGTACTTTTAATCTGAATTATTGTAATGTTGATTGTTATGTCTATATAAAAGATTGCCTTGCTTTTTTATAAGAGTCATTCTGTATCAATGCATTCATTATAAATAGTATATTTGTAAATAAGCTGCCACTGAGTCTTTTGAAAGTTTTCTAGTATTTCTAGTCTGACACTAACTTGAATGTAAGTTGTACTTTTGCAGCACCTCAAATTATCAAGAACTGTTTTCTCATTATATACTTAGTACTCTTCAAAAGATCTTCAATTAAAAAAATAGATTTTCATGTAGAGCAATTACAAGAAAATTCAAAAGTTGAATTATAGTAACTGTTTTACTCACAGTCATGTGGACTGGACACCTATAAAGCAAATATTGATAAAAACTTTTATATTCCTTTTGTTTTAGTGTAGTAGGGCATGTAGTAAAAAACCCCACAGCTTTCTCTCTGAAAGGGGAAAAATAAATTTTGGTGTTTAGTGCAAAATGCATTTCAACAGCAACAAAGTTAAAGGAGATGCAGAATTGTGGTGCCTAAGAGGCAGACACCAGCATTTAATCTTCTGGTCTAATAAAAGACAGCATTGCCAAGCTGCCATGACACCAACATAAACTTATGTTTTTCAGCTCTTTAAGGCTCATTACTGTTTCAAGAAGGTGATGCTTGCATCGTGTCCTACAAACACAAAAAAAAGAGCCAGTAAGTATCCTTTGCAGTTGGAATAGAAGGACCTCAGCAGTTGGGATATGATGAGGAGGAGCTTGACTGGAGCTTTAAAAAGCTGGAACAGGTTCTCTTAGGGTGCAGCAGTAATGTCAGTGCTTCTGTCCCTTCAGATCTCTGCTGGTTAAAATCAGTAGAGGGTTTGAGCAAACTATCTAGAGGTCTGTGTTTGAGTTACCATAAGTGATCCAACAATCTGAAAACAAAGCAGTCTCCTCACCAGAGTGGCTCTCCTGTGCTGTGATGTTGGACCCCATGCCATCCATCCCCTGTGGGACAGGGCTGAGTGGCAGGTATACAGAACAGGGACGTGCAGTTCCTCTGCTCCAGACCTCACCAACCACAGTCTGAAGGGCTTGCAAAAAGGAAACGCCATCTGCATCACTGCATTTAGTAGCCCTTGACAGATAGGCAAATTCACAGAAGAAATTTTCTTGTTTTCTTTTTTCCTCTTTTTAAATTTTATTTTAATGCTAAATCTCTTTGGATTTCTGGCCTCTGCAACATCCTGTGTCTAATAATTCTACAATATAATTATGTGCTGGGTGAAAAAGTACTTCCCTTTGTTTGTTTCGAACCACACCACCTTATTTCATTTGGTGACTCCTAGTTCTTGTATTCTGAGAAATTTCTGAACAGTGTCTTTCCTGTTCATCTGCTTTTTACCACTCTTGAAGTTTTTTTTTCATAAATGGCAGCATTTTTTTTCCCAAGTCACGGAGTTCTAGGTTTTAGTTTCTCTTCAAATGAAACCTCTTCTGTTCCATGATAATTCTTGCTGCCTTTCTTCATGGTTTTCTAGTCACAACTCTGATTCTTTTTCCTAATTCATGGCCCTTAGCAAGCTCTTTTGATCTTTGTACTAATACTTTATGAAATAAAAGTACAGCTCTGTTATGAAAACTAAAGTTGAGTGGGTGATAAAGTTTAGTACTAAACTCCAGTGGGGAATAATCCCACTAGGCAAGGATCAGATTGGGGTTTATACTTCAGATGCAGGCCACCCACTGCAATAATGAATTGTTTCCTCTAATTAGCTATAACTGACTTTCATAATCTTTTGCAACTAGATGTGAAAAGCAAAACTGATATTAAATTTTCCATAGTGTGGTGGTTTAACTAATGCCAGCATTTAAAATACTCTGTTCATGCTAGTAAGAGTGCATTGTTTTGGCAGATGTGACTTTTGAATATTTCAGCTGGCCTTTTTAAACTGCCAAAGCCCAACATTTTATGGAAATACTGGGAAATTTCTAGCTTTATTGTTTCTTTGGAAGAGAGGTTGGAGGCCAACAGTGCACTGGTTGGGTTTTATTTCCCTCCTTGTAGTTTTTGTAGAAAAGAAAAGCGATTCCCATAGCTTAAAAAACAAAAGGAAAGCAACCTTCCCCAGCCCCAGTGGCCTCCTGCCAACTATTGGCATCAGGCACCTGGACTGGGGGGAACTTGCTGGTCATGACCACTTTCTGTTCAGATGATTGAAATGAGCACACACAGATGAGCCTGCCCTCAGAAAAACCACGCATGTTGGCTGTCATGGAGTGAAAAGTGAAGAAAACATCTCATTTCTGCCACCCTATGTCCTTAAGGCTGTACTAAAGGTCTCAAAAATAGGCAGACAATGTCTTGCATGTCTCTGGTGAGACAAACAGATTACATGTTTGTGTAATTAATCCAGCCTAAGTGCTTCAGGCTACTGAGTCTCACAGCACTGCTCTCCAGTGACAGGTCCTCTTTCTGCTGGTGGGAGCTTGTGGATTTAGATACCCACTGTATGTTTTTTAGTGTACAAATGCTGTATAAAATCTGGACACTGGGCAGCTTTATAGGGCATAGCTGGTGTGTGATGGCCATGGTAGAAAAGAGGTGTTAAAGGGCTGGAGGTGGTTAGCTGTGATACGGCCAGAAGAGGCTGAGTGCCTTGAAAGCTAATTTGTTTTGTTTTCACAATCCATCTCAGTCAAATAAAATACATCATCTCTTCGTTCAGGCCTTGCCTCACTTAGGATTGTAAGAGTGGGAGATAATTTGATTACCAAGATCAAACGATGATGTTTTAGAGGAGGAGCCATCTGGAGTATTTGAGTGAGCAGCTGGCAGCCTGGGCTACACAGTTAATGATCTGACTCTGTGCCTTGCAACTATTTTTTTCTACTGCAAAACCTTTTAAGAGTCTTTAGAGATCAATCTGCCCACTGCCTCCGAGTAAGATGCTATCTGCCAAATTGCACACAAGTGTTCCCTTTTAAAGCTCTTTCCACAACACCCTCTTTTTCCCTTCTATTAAGTAAAGTATTTCTTTGTTAAGATTCATAATGAATCCTTAATTTGCTGTAGTTTGATGCTTGCTTCATTTGACCTAATAGTAGCTGGTTTGCATTTTGTCCTGCATTATCACAGCTGTGCTGCCTGAAGTGATTTCCAAACTTTGTATGGACAGTTTTAATGGAAGTACATTTTTCCTTGAAAAACTTAAAATGTTGTTTGAAAACAGCCAGGGTAAGGACAGTGCAGTAAAACTCGCCATATGACCCAGGGTTTTTGGATGCCCTTCAGCTTTTTTTGGCCCTTGCCAAATATGTTAACTGAGTGGGAAGTTAAAACTGAGAAGGTAAAATTGTCTATCCTTGCCAGAGCAGCAGCGGGCAAGAAATTCAACCAAGTATGGAGCTGCTGGTCAGCAGGACAGCTCTGCTTTCAGGCTTTACAATCATCTCCAAGTAAAGCATATTCCTTTTAGGCCTGCTGGGCATTTCCAGCCTTCCAAGAAGCCGCATCACACACAGCACTGGATGGTTCTGGTGTGGAGCACCAGGAGAGAATCCCAGCACCACCAGGGAGTCAAAGGTTTGCCTGGAAAGAGCGAAAGGCACTGGAGGCAATTCCCTAAAAGCAAATTGATCTAAGTGGAGAGCGGTTGGTACCCCGGGGCCAGGGTTTCCTGGCTGGTGTTTATAGCCCGCACCCGGCTGCAGCGCCTGGCACCGCCTGCCAGGCAGGAGAGCTCAGCCAAGATTCTTGGGTCTGTGGCTCCACCAGATGGATGGTCCTGGAGCCAGGCCACTGCTTCTGGAGAAGCTTTTTGAAATGTGGAGAAGGTTGATGTCACTTTAAAGCAGAACTGTATTTGGAAGTAGCAGAATCCTCCATGAGAAGGAGGGGCTTCTCTAGCAGTGCCTGTTTTTTTCCCCCTGTGAACTCTTTGTGTGTCACATCTGATCTCAGCTTCTCCTCTTGCACTCTTACCTGCCATCTCTCCTACCTCAGATTTCCCTCTTGGCAGCAGCCACATATCGTGCCCCGGTGCCTCCCACACTACCCTGAGCTGAAGTAAGTGGAAAAGGGCAAGGAGATCAAGAAGATGGTGTGGGACCAGTGGCTTCTGCCCCATATGCCTGTTGGTGCAGCTGGTTATTCTGAACTTGCTTCGTACTGGTTATGAGCCCCTTTTCTCTAGTGCTGTTGCAGCATGGAGACACCAAGAGAAAAACAAGGTTTGGGAACAGATGGCTGAGAGAGAGAAATAAAAAAGATGGCTCAGCTGCACATGGCACAGCTGTGCGTTGCTGTACAGCTTCTCTGTTGGCTCCTTGGACACTTTGTTTATAGAGCCCAGCCAGGTTTTTACATCGTGTCTCAGAGTCCCTGTGAAGGGATTGATGTCTGAGTACTTGCCAGATAAAAGATTTGGCTTGGGATACATGTCAAGACTCGAAAAGGAATGAATTTTGATTAAATGACAATTCTGTGGCCAATCTGTGCTCCAAACCATTTAGGAATAAGGATGAATGTATTAATTTTTGAAGTGACACAGAGTGCTTAACAGTCCAGTAAAGAGTTCTGTAATATGTGTAATGCTTAGTAATATTCATTGCTTTCGCTTTAGGAAAACCCACATGCTCCCACAATTAAGCTGTTAGTGAAATATTAATGAGAAAATGACATTCTCTTTTCATACAGACATGTAATTCCCCAGAAATGTTTAAAATTTAACATTTTTTAAAAGATACTTGTTAAAGTTGCCACAGTTCTTTTTACCACTCTTGTCTATTGCTCTGCTTAAGGAAAATTGACATTGGATTGTAGTGAGGAATCAATGGTGATTCACTGACTTCAACTCCAGAGGACTTTGCTGGCCTGGTGAGGTGTCCCAGTGCTCAGAGACACTGGGAACCCTCCTGTGTAGCACCTGAGCCTGGTGGCTGGGTTGGTGGATCCCACTCACCCTGCTGCAGGGCAGCGAGGAAGGTCTCAACAAAATGGTTTGGAGGGGCTGTCAATTAAAGCCAGTTGCAGTAGCAGTGAGCTGCTTTTCTCAGGATTTGGAGGACATTTTTAGGCAAGCTAGAATGAAAGGGTGCTGTTAAGCCTTGGGATTTCAGTTGTGCTGTTTTTCTGTGCATGTGATTGCACTGAGACTATGCCTCTGGTACTGCTTGAATGCTGTATGGCAATTTTCACTTCTTTGTGGTTGTGAGCCAGCAAATGGCTTGGCCTCAACAAGTGGAAAGAAGAGTTCAGGGCAAGTTCATTGCTCCCTGTCTGTAGGGGAGCTCCAGTGTTTCTCCCAGATTGCTTTCCCTCTTGGTCTTCCTGCCCTTGCATTTCACTGGTGGTGACAGGCTGAATAGCAGAATGGTACATGAGGTAGCAGAGATTTCTTCTTTCCTTTCCCCCAGCCGTGGCTCCCCCTGGTTGTTCTGGGAGTGGCAGAGGGTGTTAAAGACATCAAGCCTTGTGAAGGTGGGGATGGCATCCTGTGCTGATGAGAGCACTGACCTGCCGTATCCTTCATCAGAGGGCAAAGACTAAGTTGTGGCAGAAGAATTTGCTGCCATTGCTGTGTTCAAGGTTGAAAACAACTCAGGAGGAAAAAAAAAAAAAAAAAAAAAGGAAGAATTTGTAGCAGCAGAGATTAATGCTTGTTGACATGTGCTTGGTTTTCTGTGACACTTCAGGGAATGACATGGATTATTTTGCTCTTAAATTTTGTATGGCAGGAATTTCCCTTGGTACCTAGAATGCTTCCAGGGAAAACGAAAGTCGGAGTTGAAAAAAAAATGTAAGTGGAGATGTATTACAGTGCTTCTCTCAGCCTGCATCCTCTAAGTGCTTTGTCCTGATTACACATTACCACCCTCGATTCCCAGATAGGATAAATGTTTCCTGAGGAGAGAGTTAGTTTGTGTTGCTGAAGAGCAACTGACAGTGCTGAATAAGCAAATAAATCAAAAGCTGGTGTTTGAACTTAATTTGAGCCTCTCAGGGAGAAAACCAGTTGTACCTTGCAATCTGTAATATCCCTATGCAATCTCCCTATGATTGTACCTTGCAGTCTGTGCTATCCCTGTGCAATCTGCACAGGGGTAATTGTGTTGTAGGCAGTGTGGGAATGAGCACAGTAATGATGCAAATCACCATGAGGGTGGAAAACCTGGCACTGGAGAGAAAAACCCTCCCTCCTGTTCTCACGAGATGATAATGTTTTAATGTTTTTCTGTGCTTTTGGTTCACCTGGCTATCACCACACAGGCCAGGAAGGTGTTGGACCATCCACCAGCAGGAGTTCAAACATTGGGCAGCTCTGTGAGCTCTCCGTTCTGGGAAATCCCTCCTTCCCATGGAGCAGATGCACACGTTCGGGCCCCTGGGGAGTAGAACTTGAACAAATGAGTTACTCCTCAGCTGAGTAAATGAATGCCAGTCTCCCAGCTGGGAAGTTAAATGCTTTAAAGTGAGGCAGTCTCAATTTTGTCTTAAACGTAGACTGACTCTGCTCATGAACTTGTTGAGCTGCAGAAACTTGATTGGTTTCATTTAGAGGTTATAAGGAAAGTTACCGGTGCCCAACCTTTCTGCTCTCTGACTGCTGTCCTGGGTGCCTCTCTGCAGGAGCAACTCTCTCCAGGACTACCTGCTTTCCATAGATTGGTTTGAGTTGGAAGGGACTTTTAAAGCTCATCTAGTCCACTCCCCCTGCAATGAGCAGGGATTATCAACTAGATCAGGTTGCTCAGTGCCCCATCCAATATGACCATGAACACTTTCATGGATGGGGCATCTACCACTGCTCTGGGCAACCTGTTCCAGCTGCAGGCTTGGACAGCTGTTCCCTCTGCATCTGGCTGGAGCAGTGACCTGCCATCCCTGGATCCAGGAGCATGGCAATGCTTCTGGCTCCATTATTGCTCGCTGGGGCATTGTTGCTGAGGGAGCTTTTGTGCTGGAGTAAATCAGGGAGTGCTCACAGGAGCAAGGCTGTGTGGGGGCAGCCTCTGGGAGGGAGCAGGGCCAGAGGGTGGGGAGCATCACCTTCCCTTGCTCTGGCCAGGGCTCAAGGATTTGGCTGTTTTTTCACTGTGTTTTGGCTATATGGTTCTGTATGTATGGAAAAGCCCATTGTAGTCTGGTTAAGGGTTTTATGAGAGGCAATGAGTCTGTTCCCTGAGCTTGGGACTGATAGTGAATGGTGTGGAAGGTCCTTGTAATACATTAGGAATGATCCATAGGTGGCTTAGTTTAGTTTTTACTATGTTTCTACTGTTACTGGCTAATTTCAGTGGGACCCGTATCTTGTGAGCTGGCATGATGGGAAGCCTGGAGAGGGGAACAGAGCCTCCCCAGCACTGAGGGATGGCCCCCTGGTGTTTAGTTCTGGCCACGCTGCAGGATGCAGGGAGGAGGGAGGATTCCCAGACAGGGAACTGAATACATAAAACAGCACTGCATAAAAACACAGTCGTGTGTGCTTGGCACAGAGGAACACGTGTGTATATGAACTCGAGGGTGCTACAGAGAGAAAATGCACGTTTCTGTCTCATTACTCTCTCTCTTCTCCCGTAGGCATTGAAGTGCCTGAGGGCCACAAGGCACAGACAGCCAGCTGCTGAGGTTTCTTGTGCTCCTGCAGCAGTGCCGAAACGAGCCTTTTATGTTGCAGAGGCCACTGTGACACTGGGCAGAAGCAAAAGAGGGAAAATACTGAATAAATATACCTGAGGCTTGCAGAAGCACAGTCCCCATGTCTCAGCCTCACCCCTGGCTCTGCCATCTATAATCTTTAGCGTGGAAATGTTTCTCTTGGCTGTTGGTTTAGGGTTGTGCAATCAAATCTAGTCGTTGAAATCCTGCTGAACAGGGCAGGCAACCTGAAAGGCAGAGGAAAGGCAAGCAGAGCTTTCAAGTTGTTTGCAAAAAAAGCCCCCGAGGAGCAGGTGGTCTTGTGCTGGTTTGAACCAGCTGTCTGCAGATGGGAGTAGTGAAGAACTGCCACCATAGGTAATATTCAGCATGTCTCCTTTCTTTCCCCTCTGAACATCTGACATCGTGAGCATCCCTGCTTGCAAGGGGATTAGGGGCTAGCACAGACCACTGCCACAGCTATCCATTTCCTACTGGTTTATTCAAATAACTAGGAAAAGTACATCCAGCAGCTGACTCCAGACAAACTGCTGAAAAACATGGCTCTGCAGGAGCCATTGCTATGACATCTATGAGAAGAGCAAAACCCAAACTCTCAAGTGCAGCAGGGGTTGGGGAAAGGAAGGGCTGTGGGTCTGAATGTGTGTATAGAAGGAAAAGGGCCTGGGGTCCCAAAGCAGCTGGAGGGGTGCCCACAATGGACCATTTTGAAATTAATTTTAAAAATAGAAGGAAAATAGGAATCACTGCATTTGAAACATCCACCTGGTGTGCTTGCTGTATTACTTTGCAGTGGCACCATTATATACCTGGCAAATCCAGGTTTGCCTGCAGAATGTCTGTGCCTCTTCCCTGGTAGCTCCTATAGTGTTTTTCCTCCTGGGGTTAACATGGTAAAGGGGAAAAGCACTTTTTTGTGTGACTTGGGTGCATCTCTACCAGCTTGTCCTGGGTCTGCAGGAAAACTGACCAACTCAAAGCTGCCATGAAGGGCTACTCAGTCATTAGTCCACAAGCCGTGGGATTTCACTACCTTACTCCCAAAGGTAACTGAACAGTTAGTAAAGCAAATCTTCCTGAAAGACACCCTGCTTTGATATACTCAGATACACCCAGCAGCATGATCAAAATACACAGCTACAGCAAGGGCTTCCTGCCATGGATATGCAAATACTGAGATCAGTGCAAATCACAGACCTCCTCACATCAAGCAAACTGTGACTGCTGTTTACCTCCTGACACCCACGGCTCCAAGGCTTCCCTCTTCCATGGCTTTTGTCAAGTTGGCACAGAGCAGCTCTTGAAATATTCTGCTCAGCAGTAATTTCTGCACCTTGTTCCAGTAGTTGCCCCTTTCATGTGGTCCCCCCAGGAGTCTGTGCTGCCATGCCCTGAGATAGTTTTAGGTTAGTCCAGCTTCTTTAGGCCTGAACCAGACTGTCTGAAAAGCCAGCCTCAGTCTTTCAGCAGTTTTTGTTACTTTTTTTTTTCCCCTGCCAGAATCTCACTGCTCTCCTGGAAATAAACAATTCCTGGGGCTGCTTGTTCAAAACACACATTTGCAGCCTTATTACCATAGCGATTCTTTCCAGAGATTATCTCCCCATATGTGATTAGCTCCATGCTGTGAACAGCTCCGAGACTGCACGAACTCGCAGCTCCTTCATCCCAAGAGGCAGCAGGGGAGGGTGGTCCCCGCTCCCCCCGCGCCAATGGAGACGATGCTGGAAGCGATTCTGGAGTTGATGGGCGGAAGAGATGCATAAACACGGAAGCGGCGTGCCTAATTAATGACCTGAAACCAGCCAGAAAGGTCAGTTTGTTTGCGGGGGACGCGCTCGAGGGACACTTGCTGAATGCGAACTTCGCCGCCGCGCCTCGGAAAGGGCATCGCTGCCCTCCCGGGATGGAGGGGGAGCATCACAGGAGGATCGATAAGCCTCCAGCCTCGCTCATTAGCGCCCATCCAGGCCATCCCTCCTTGTCTGGCGAGCCCCGTTCCTCGTGGGGCTCTGCTGAGAAGCCAGCCTGCTTTGCGGAGAAAGGGCAGGCTCCTGCAGCTCTTCGTTGTGCGATGCTGCCAGAGAACAGGCTGTTTTCTGGGCTGTCTTGTCAGGCACTTGTTGACTAAGTTTGAACTGCAGAGTCCTTACAGCTCATATCGATGCTGTCAGCAATATGCATTCAAAAGCGGAGCATCTGGATGCAAACGCCAGGGGATTGATATGAAAATGTTATTTACTAGCTGGTTTTTGCCCCCATGAAGCTTTTCTCTGCAGTCTTAGAGGGGATAAAAATTCAAGTTTCTTGCCTAATCTCTGTGAGTTGAAGCTTTATGAATATTCCAGATCATCATCGAGCATGGTATAGACTTGCAAAGATGACTGTCCTGTAGGTCAAAGTGTGCCATGGGTTTTTGAGTGAGATCTTCAGGGTCCTTGCCAGCCCTGGCAGTTTCTGACCACCTTTCATCTCAAGAATTGGGCAGAGCCATGAGATAACCTGCAGAGAAAATCAAGGGGAGACTTGGCGTTACTGAGTCACTTTGCAGACAGTGCTGAGCACTTCTGGTGTCAATAAAATCACAGAGATGTCACACGCACAACAGTGATGGTGGTGGGAGCAAAGTGCCTTTGATGAGGCAGGTTTTCTCTCTCTCAGAGATGAATACAATACCATCCCAGCTGTTCCCTACTTGCAGAGAGCTCTTTTTCTAGCGGTGTTTCTGGAACAAACCCTTTTCTTCAGGCTTTTGGCCTCCTGTGTTCCCCTTGTGCTCTGTCCCAGCAAAGAGAACTGATCAAAGCTCTGCTTTTGCAAAGCAGTGGCTTAGGAGCAGTGTTGTCGGCTGGGTTTAGCTTCAGGCAGACTGAGGGTGTCTAGTTCAGAAAGAGACAGAAAATCAAGGCAGCTGATCATGTTTTGTCATTTAAGTCAGATCTCTGCCTGTGTTGGAGAACGAAGAGGGCATGGGGGGAAGGCAGGGTGTTTCCAGAAAGGCACCAATCCTGGTCTGGAGCAAAGCATCTCAGGCAGTGCCTGCCGGCCTTAGTGCCAGGTGCACTGCTAGAGCCGAGGTCAAACTGGTCACAGAAGGGGTGATCCATGCAGGCAGGGCATGGCCTGCACCCTCCCCTCTCTGAGTCCTTCTACACAGGCAGTGCCCAAGGAGGCTTCTTCCCGGAGTGATGCAGATCCCACATCTGAGGGAGAGGAAAACACACCAGTCCCCTGCAACCAGCCAAAGGCAGGAGTTGTTCACAAAGTCCAGCCTCTCCTTGACCTCCCACTGGTCTTGCCATAGACTTAGGTGAGTCCCTTCATCCTTGTCTGTGGTTATACATTGCATTTACTTTCATATATGGATGTTTTGTGTGGGCATATTAGTCATCCTGGGTTCAATTTATAGGTTTTAAGTCACTCTCTGCACACTGCCCTTTCCCCAGGCACACCAGTGTAGTGGGTACTGCACTCCTGTGCTCAGACAGTGGGATTCCCCCTTGTTTTCCCAGCCCTGTGCTTGCTTCAGAGGCTGTGCTCTCTGGCTCCCAGACCCTGTCTCTCCTATTCCTGCTCCCTCTCTTGGGTGTAATCGCTCCTGGGCCTGCCTGGCTTATAACACGGTGTGTGGCACAGGGACAAAGATGACAGGGCTTCCTCCATCTCGCAGAGAAAATACATTCATTGGCCCGAGCCTTTGGCACGGCAATTAATTGAGAGCAGCCTGAATCTGGAGCACCAAGTGAGCATCATTAGAGGCTGTGAGCGAGAGGATCGGGGCTGGAGCCTGGGTGAGTGATCTGTACAGGCTGAGAGCTGGCAGCATCGGGGCTGGGCAGCTTACAGGGAGTGTCACTATTGCTCCTGTGCTCTTACGAAGCTTCCATGCTGCTGTTGCAGCCATGCAGGTGGATAATGCCAGCCCCGGTGCTGTCAGGGAGCACCTGGGGAGGCTTTCCACGTGTGGGGCACCCTGCGGGACAGCTGCCTGCTTCCTCTGGGGAGAGAAATCGGGAAGGCAACACGGCGGGGGGTGGCTACAAGCGAGTATTCTGAGCCTTTGCTGTGGCGCGGGGACCGTCCTCGTTGCCCGTGCAGCCGGGTTTGAGCCTGGCTGGAGGCGATCTTGCAGCGGGAGGCTGTCCCCATCCCCCTGCCTCCATCCCTGCCCGATCGGAACCGTGTCCCTGCCCGATCGGAACCGTGTCCCTGCCCGTCGGGGCGGGATGCTGCTGCGGCGGGCGCTCGGCAGGGGCGGGCGGGTGCAGTGACGCACCGCGGCCACCAGGTGCCGCTGCCCCGCCGCGCTGCCCGGGGTCCCTCCATCCCGGCGGGATCCCTCCATCCCGAAGGGGTCCCTCCATCCCGGCGGGATCCCTCCATCCCGGCGGGATCCCTCCATCCCGAAGGGGTCCCTCCATCCCGGCGGGATCCCTCCACCCGAAGGGGTCCCTCCATCCCGCAGGGATCCCTCCATCCCGAAGGGGTCCCTATAGCCCGAAGGGGTCCCTCCATCCCGGCGGGGTCCCTCCATCCCGGAGGGGTCCCTCCACCCCGGCGGG
>VXBX01001361.1:121533-180401 GCA_013400415.1 Scytalopus superciliaris
CCCGAAGGGGTCCCTCCATCCCGGCGGGGTCCCTCCATCCCGGAGGGGTCCCTCCACCCCGGCGGGGTGCCCCCGCCCGCAGGGTCGGCAGCTCAGCCCAGCCCGGCTGACACGGAGCCGTGGGGGATGCGCTGCCCTCGGGGCTCCCCGCAAGCGCGGCCGCACACCCGGAGCGCAGCCCGTCGGTGCACAGGCGGGTCGGGGCGGCAGCTCTCGTCCCCCGGCTGGGGTCGCCTCCACGCCGCCGCTCGCACGCCCATCCATCCCCTCGGGCGGTGGGAGCCGCTCCTTTCCGGGCGGGGCGAGCGCTGGGCTGGGCGAGTCCGCGGGCTGGGGGTCCGTGGGGCAGGGTGTGTGTGTGTGTGCGNGGAGAGCCGCGGTCGGAGCCGGGTGCGGAGCCGGGCACGGAGCCGGGCACGGAGCCGGGCGCGGCGCGGGTGGAGCCGGGCGAAGGGCGGGGGTGTCCGCGCAGCCGGCGTTGATGTTTAACCTGGAGCGCCCGTTCACGGAGAGGGGCCACTTCTTCTCCTCCATGGAGTACCAGCGGCAGCTGGAGGAGGAGGAGGGCTACCCGCCTCCCGGCAGCAACGGGACCTTCAACGACAGCGGGGCCGGGCCGGGCTGGGGCATGCCGTACCCCCTGCACACCACCATCACCCTCATCAGCCTGGCCGGCTTGCTTATGCTCTTCACTGTCTTCGGCAACGTCCTGGTCATTATTGCTGTCTTCACCAGCCGGGCGCTCAAAGCCCCCCAGAACCTCTTCCTGGTCTCCTTAGCCTCAGCCGACATCCTGGTGGCCACACTGGTCATCCCTTTCTCACTGGCAAATGAGGTGATGGGGTACTGGTACTTTGGTAAAGTGTGGTGTGAGATCTACCTGGCCTTGGATGTGCTGTTCTGCACCTCCTCCATCGTGCACCTGTGTGCCATCAGCCTGGACCGGTACTGGTCCATCACACAAGCCATTGAGTACAACCTCAAGCGTACCCCACGCCGCATCAAGTGCATCATCTTCATCGTCTGGGTCATCTCGGCTGTCATCTCCTTCCCACCACTCATCTCCATTGAAAAGAAGAGCGGGCAGCCGGCTGACCAGGGGGTGGCAGAGTGCAAGATCAACGATGAGAGCTGGTACATCATCTCTTCTAGCATTGGCTCCTTCTTTGCCCCCTGCCTCATCATGATCCTGGTCTACGTGCGCATCTACCAGATAGCCAAGAGGCGAACCAGGGTACCACCTGGGAACAAGCGAGCAGAGTGCCCTGAGAAGAAGCAGAATGGCTTGACTGACAAGGAGGACCTGCCAGCCACAGCGCAGCTCAATGGGGAGAAGGCAGCAGGAGGCAGTGGTGGGCAGGAGGGAGAAGTCAATGGCATAGATATGGAGGAAACATCTTCCTCTGAGCACCAGGAGAACAACCAGTGTAAGAAATCAGAAAGACCATCGAGAGGAAAGACCAAGACTAAGCTGAGCCAAATTAAGCCTGGGGACAGTTTGCCCAGGAAGACAGAGGAGGAGAGGAACACCAAAGGGTCCCGGTGGAAGGGCAGGCAGAACAGGGAGAAGCGCTTCACCTTTGTGCTTGCAGTGGTGATTGGGGTCTTTGTCATCTGCTGGTTCCCCTTCTTCTTCACCTACACACTGATGGCTGTCTGTGAGAGCTGCTCCGTGCCCGGCACCCTCTTCAAGTTCTTCTTCTGGTTCGGTTACTGCAATAGCTCCTTGAACCCCGTCATCTATACCATTTTCAACCATGACTTCAGGCGGGCCTTCAAAAGGATCCTCTGCAGGATAGAGAGGAAAAGGATTGTTTGAAGGACCCTTTGCTATGGGCAGGACTAATCAAGACTTTGTAGGAGAGTAAAGCATGTCTCTCTCAGGCTGTGCTTGCATGGGATGGTTTCCTTCAGCTCCTGAGCAGGAAGCCTTTAAAACCTGAGATGAGCCTGTGGAAGTGCTGGGCAGCAGCAGTGAGGAGCAGCAGGCAAGTGGAGGTCCGAGCTGTGATATTTGGCTTTCTGGGGAAGGATGGCCTTTGACTTGCTTGGTTTATTTTGTTATTTTTTTTTTCTTCTTTTGCCAGAATCTCTCAGTGGATATTTTCATGACTGCTCAGTCTGACTCTTTAAAGACAAACACTGTGCAGCTCCGTGAGATGAACAAAGAGGGAGTATGCCACACCAGAAGTGTTGGCTTTTTTGTTTTGTTGTATATGTAATGAATTTTGACCCCCTTGTAAAATACAGTATTGTGTTCTTGAATTTGAATGTCTTAATTTTTGTAAGGCAAGCAGCTTTGAAACTGTGAATGCTTTAATTATCTTTGAACCTTAAAAGTCTCTCTCTTCCTACCCCCTGAAAAAACCCTCACTCAAAACCACTGAACAGCTAGAGCCATCCCCTTACCTGACAGTTTGGTAATATTACTGAAATTTCCAATGTCCTGTCATTTTTTTTAATTTTGGCTATAAAGCTTAGGATCACAGACCTCACCAGACTGGCTATTTTTGTTGTTATTTTTTTATATCATACCTGTTCCTGTTTAATTGCTGTGTTGCCTGTGCTATAATACAGCTGAGATGGTAACTGCTGTCTCGTTACTCATTAAAGCAGACCCTGATGGAGCGGTGCCTTTGCTGTGCAGGCAGGGATGTCCCAGGCAACCGAGGCTATCTCCCCTGCAACGTGAGGCTTGGGACCCAGCCAAGCTGCCCACGAGTTAATCTTGTTTGATATTATACCAGTCTGCAGCACCGAAATGTGTTCGATGCTCACTTGCTTCCTCCACCTCAACTGTAAATAGATAATATTTCAAAGCAAATAACAGGGCTCTGCATATCACGTTATCTCAGTGGTGTTGATTTGTGGTAGTTGAACTCCTGTAGGATTTCCTGCAGAGAGGAGGGGTTGTGTGCACAGTGGCCATTCTGTCTTTCTGAATTGAGGGAGAAGAATTCAGTTTTTAACCTGCCAGTCTCATCTTTCCTAGGAAATATGAAAGCATCCCTCTTTCAGTCTTATACAGGGGAAACTCTGAAGTGGGAAGTTTAACTGAAATTTTCTCCAATATTTTATAGTGTAAGTAATTTTTTATAGTGTAATTAAGCTTGCTGCCTTTTTTTTTTTTAAGTGTAAATATTGTAAGATTGGGGCATAAGAGAGAGTTAATACAGCTTTTACACTCTTTCCTGAAATGGCTTTCAACTCTTTCTGCTAAAAAAACCCAACAACAAAAAACAAAACAAAAATGAACAGAACAAATCTACCATCCTTGTGCCATGAATAAATTTCTGGAGAACGTTTATAGGAAAAGCCTTTTATTTATAACAATAAATGAGCCTGCAAGTCTTTCAATGTTATGAAAACAGCTTTATCAAATACTGACAAGTCATGGAAATAGTTCGGAGAAAGCAAAGTTTGTATAAGTTTCATGCATAAGATGAATTTGCCTTCTCTGGAGTTGTATGGTGCACAGGAAGAGACTTTAAAAATAGCTTTTTACTTTTGAAAAGTGTTTTGTTGATTTTGCTCTCTGTTTTGACTTTGTAATTAACTCCAAGGGTCCTCAGATGCATCTTGGGACCTGGAGAGCAATGTTTACATTCACTTGCATTTTCAGAACTGAATCCTCAAGAGGTGAGGAAAACAAATAAACTGTGCTTTAATGTATAAAAAACCAAAACCAAACCACAAGCAGAAGTTGCTATAATGGATGATTATTTTTATTAAATAAAAGAGCATTTACAGATCAAGTGTGAAAACCCTCTGAACAATCTGTTAGCTGCTTAATTTTATTTTAGTGTATTTTATTTTCTGAACTGCTATCTGATCCTCCAGCAGCTTTGATGTTGACATTTTTTAAAGAACACACTGGAAAAAACACTTTGTGTTTTCTGAAAGGCATTGTTAGCCCAGGTAGGAAACAATGGCTCCGTTCATTGTGCAGTGGCATAATAACAAATGAGTCTGTAATATTTATTGGGTATTTCCACCCCTCTTTTGTGCCACAGTAAGAGCATTCACGTGTTTCTCAAAGAAAAGAGCTCAGGGTTTGAGGGTGTGATTTGCTTCCTGGAAATGCAGCCTGGCACTACTGCTGGGGACGCCTGCCTGGCATGGCATTTACAGCTCTTGAGTTGTGAAGGTCTTTAATAATTAGGTTGCAGATGGGATTAGAAATGGAAGGAAGCATTTCTTGATGTATGCAGAAGTGTCTGTCTGAGTGGGGCTTTGTTTCCAGCTCCCAAGAGCCAGCTGGCTGGGCTGACTTGCCCTTACACTGGAGCTGCCAAGACCCTCCCAGCAGGAGCTGATGTTTTCCCACCAAATGTGGAACTGCTTCTCTCAGGCTTACCTGCCCCCCTGAGGTTGCCAAGGACTGCTCAGCTTTGGCTTTGCCACAAGTGCCACATAACTACAAAGATGAGGAATGCTACAGGTGTTGATCCTGTGAGTGCTTTAGTGTGTGCTTTGTTTTGCCCAGCAGCACAAGGAACTGTTTGGGAGCTCTGGCTCCTGCTTTTCCCACTTTGGGTTGCTTGGAGTTACCCTGTTTCGCTGGTGTGCTTCTTATTTGGTGAGAAAATGAGTGACTAGAGCTCCATGCTGGAGCTGCTGGTCTCATGGCCCCACTCTGCCAGTGCCACTGGGGCTGCAGGTGGAGGTGCTCAGCAGTCTGCGAGGGGGGCAGAGCTGGAAGGCAGCATCCCTGCTGGGAATAGGGCACCTGATGGTGGCCTAGAGATGAACATCCTGCTCATTTCATGGTAGCCTTTGCAGGCCAGAGAGACTTGATTGGAGTAGAGTGTCCTCCTTCCGCTCTGGTCTTGGCTGACCCTGTGGCCTTGAAGGGTTTTACAACTCAGACCCTGTGGGAGACCCTGGGGTGATGCCTGGGACAGGAGGTGATTCAGCAGCCACTTACTACACTTGCCCCATTCCTCTGGCTGAAGTCCTTGCAGCCAAATCTCAATTATGGACAGCATTGATGGATTTGGGGCTGGGAGACTGGGGCTTTGCTGGGCTTTCACTTGGTGAAGCTTTGCATAGCTGAAATGTCTGATTGCTCCTGATTTTCCATCAGAAGTAAGAGCAAGGTGCAATATGAAATAATGCCTCCAGAGCTGTGTCCCTCCCACAACCTCATGGCCTCGTGGTTCAGCCCAGTCAAATAAAATACTCACAGGGCTGTTCTATGTGGGGGCAGTGGCTCCCTGCATCTGACAGGGCAGAGCTGCCTGCCTGTCCTCGTGGCTGATGTCTAAACTTCCAACCTCCTGCTGCCTTTCCTGTCTTCTGACTAAGGCTTCTGTTTCAGTTCCCCTGAGCTGCTGGTCATGTTGTTTTCAGCTGTGTCCTGGACCTTCTACACCTGCTGGGGGTGGGTGCCTCCAAGTCACAGTGGCCCTCAGGCACCGTGGGCTGTGTGGTGGAGGTGAAACCACTCACTTTCTCTGTGACAGGTGAGGTCCAGTCCTGCTGCTGCTGAGCCAGAGGTCATGTTGTTGTGGGCTTCTCTGGCTCTGCCATATCCATGTCCAGCTCTGCTCACCCTCATGCCTGCCCTGTCTCACTGTGGGGCTGAGCCCTATCACACTTTACAGATCCAGATGTCCAGTTCTTCCCCTTTCCCCTCTCGACTTCCTCCCCCCTAGGAGAAAGTTGCCTTATCACTCCTGTCTAATTCCCTTGCAAATGACACATTATGGAATGTAATGAACTTTGATTGGTTTTTATAGCCTTTTATTTTGGGGCTGAAAGGTTAATGGGGTGAGAGTGGGGAGGGGCACCTGCGTCCCCTGCTGGATGAAGTCATCCAGTCTGGCACAGCAAACAATGGGCAGAGATGCCACTGCCAGCTTTGCCCTGGGAGACATTTCTCCACCCCTTTCCTGTGTGAGGTGACCCTGCACACCAATCCTTGTCTGGGAAACCCTGAGGAGAACACAAAGGTGTCAGACAAGGGACATGCAGGAGGCACTTGGTGAGTTGGTATGGTGGGACAAATGTCCTAAAATGTCCCCAGGGGTGAGATGCATCAGCAGTAGGGTTGCCCTTGCAGAGACCCGTGGCTGCTTGCCCAGGGCTTGTCCCTGACCCCCTGAGCCTACTGATACATGCATTTGTTTCTGTGGAGTTTTGGTCCCTCTTCTCTGGGGGACAAGGAACTGGTCACATAGAGGAGCCTCTCCAAAATGTTCCAGCAAGGGAGGGACTTGGCCTGAATTCTTCTGCTTGCACAAAATGAGTTTCCCAGACCTGGAGGAGCCTCTGTGGGTTTCAGTCCATGACCATCAGCCTTCCCATGCTGTAAGTACCCCCAGTATCATCCTGCATCTGCTTCCCCACAGTTTGGTTCCCTCTGAGTTGAGTGACTGGTCCTGCTGCCTGTGTGGCTTTTATCAGTTGAAGCTCTTTGTCTTGTGTCTTAACATTCCCTGTTCTTTCACCACTGGAAAAGTTCAAAGCCTGTCAAGATTGCTCTTTTATTACAGCCAGTGCCCTGGCAAACAGCTCCACTTGGAGCTCCTCTTGGAGCTCTCACCACCTCTATCACGAACCACTCTTTGCAGCTGGTTTATGGGAACATCTCTGTGACTTGTGAAATGCTTGTAGCTGTGAGTGCTGTGCCTTATCCCAGGCTGTAGAAATGGAGTGGAGAGAGAACACGCCCTGCATTAGCCACTAGTACTCACTCAGCTTACAAATGCTCCAGGACCAGATCACAATCCCTCTGTGAATAGGAGGGGGTTTAGTCTGAGCCTTGGGAAGTTCAGGTGACATTCCCGATGGGGTCATCATGCAGTAATGCTGCATGAGGCCACAGCACACTCCCAAATGTCATCAAGGCTGAGCAGAGGGAGTGGGGAACAGGGCTGTGAGAGGCACCAAAAAACATGTCGTCTTTGGGTCAGACCATGGCTGGTCCTGGAGGGAGATTTGTTGCAAGCAGGGGATGAGGAGACCTGCTATTGTGGGGCAGGGGATAGTGGGAAGTGTTGAATGGAGATGCTGATGCTTGAGCTAGTCATTCAACATCCTTCCTTCTTGGGGGACCTGCTTGGCCATATAAGTTATCCCCTAGGAGAACTTATTTCCCAAGGAGGACCACCAGTATTTGAGGACAGCATCTCACATCCAGGAGCATAGGGGTGAGATGGGTCTCGGCACCCAAATCCAACAGAGACACATGAGGACAAACCATAAAAGGGAGCAGGGAGGCATCTCTCTCACCTGAGCATCGGTGTCATCAGCAGAGGTGTAAATTTGCTGGCTTAAACTGGCTTAAAGCTGCTAAAGCTGACTCTAGGTTAGTGTGTTACTGTGATTGTCAATTCCATATTGGCTAAGTTAGGAGAAAACATCTGTGCTGGCTTGGATCTAAGGTCCTGCTCTCCGTCTGTGGCTCTGAGAGTGGCCTGTAGCAGATTTTAGGGAAGAGTGAAGAGCAAGAACCCTTCCCAGGAGGTTCAGGGGTCATTAGGCACTCTGGGATTTCCTGGGGCCAGCAGTGCCTTTTGCACTAATGGAGAAATTCCACTGACATGTGTTTCCTGTCAGTGCTGCTCTGCAGCGGGAGGTCTGGATGGCTCTCAAAAACGTGTTTGAGTCAAAACCAGCAACGGGGTCTGTGTGAGAGTAATGGGGTGAACAGGTTTCGTCAGCAGGTGAGGTGAGCTGATCTGGGCATTCCTGCTTTCCTGCATGCAATGCCTAGCAGTGTTTGGGCACAGCCCAGGACATTGCATTTGCAGAGCAGCCTTGTGGTCCTCCAGAGCTGTGTGACCTCCTGCAGGGTTCACTCCCAGACATGAGAAACATTTGTTTTAAATCAGCTGCTACATGGAGGAATTGATTGCTCCTTTGCTGATTGAACGAGTTGTGTTTAGCCGGACCCTGACTTTCTGGTCTTTTTCCCTGTTTGTTTTTCAATGACTCTCTACAGCAAAAGGNCACCACTGATAAAATAATTCTTGTTGAAGGCTGCTTTGTCTTCATCTGTGCATGTCGAGTTGCTGCAAAACATTCATCTGAAGATTGAAAACCTTCAGGTGTTATTGAAAGATTCCTTGAGTAAAAATATAAAATAAATTTATAGATAAATATTTAAGACACTGCATCCAACCTTTTGCTTTTCTGAATTGACTGAACTTTCTTAAAGACTGAAGTGGTGAATTCTGGACTTTTATTCCCAGGATAACTTTTGCCACCAGGAAAATTTGAACAAACTATTCCTCTTGCAGATCAAACCCTGCAGGACTGGGCCCTGAGTGTGGCAGGCATGGCAGCTTGGCTGCTGGGATGCTGATTTATACCCTGCTGGAGCCCTCACTTTCCCAGCAATTATTCCTGCAGGCATGATCCCTGGGTAATTGAGTGACAAGCCCTCTCTGTGGAAAGCTGAGTTTGTTCTTGGTTTCATGATGCAGATATTTGACCTGAAATGGCTCCTTGAATAAGGTTTGCCAGAATGAGCTTCCTGTTAATTTAGGCATGGCTGTGCCTGGTTATGTGCAGCCTTTCCCTGGCACCAACACAGCCCTCCACGTTCTTCGTCTCTGCTGTGCTGTCACCCAGGCAGGGCACACTTCTACAGGGGACTCCAAAGGCATCGCCAAAATGATCACTTTTCCCCAGGGGATACCCAAAATACAGAGCAGGGATGTGACCCCAGTCAATCAAGTGTCCAATGTGAAAAGACCGTGGAGTCTCCCTGTTTCTCATGGTTATGGGTTTGACCTGTAACCTAAGCACAACCCAGAAATTTAAACTTCAGAGAAGTTAGTAAAAAGTAATCCTGCATATATTATTTCCAAAACATCTTGTGGCTTTAAGCCAGCCTCAAATTTAGTGGGGCCAGAAGAGTTAAAACAGCCAGTTTAAATGGAATCAGGTGACTCGCTTACTTGGAAAGATTTACCATTGCAGGGCCTTTGGCGTTGCTGTCTCGGGATAATGAAGATACATCTGATACATTTTGAACAGCAGTATAATTACTTTCATCAACACCAGTCAGTGTTTGGGTGAGACGGCTTTGAAATTGTGCAGCAGGGAAGAAGAGAAAAGCTAAATGCTGCTCTGCTGAGTTGGGCACACACCAAGGAGAGCAAGGTAAGCAGTGCTGGATGCAAGGCAATCTTTCATGACTGTTGGCTCTACAGGGCCTAATTAGAGAATGTGTTCTGGCTGGTATGAGTGGGGTTTGGTCCAAATGGGGTTTCCTGTAGTAAAAATAAGATGATTGTAGCAACAGATGCAATGGTGGCAACTGCCTTTAAAGCCCAGTGTTAAATCCATTGCATTGAAAATTATCTGCTTCTATTGTAGCTGTTGCTCATTGTTCCCAGAAATGCCTGTTCCTGGCCATTCTTCTGGGTGATGTGTGAGATGTGCAACTGTGCTAGGAGGGTGATCGAGGCACTGGGAAACAATTCACACTGGCCACATCCATCAGTGAGGGGCCTGGGTTTTATTTGCCCTAAGACCAGTAGCATATTTCATCACATTATCTTCATGGATTCCTACTGCTGAGGATGCAACAATGTCTGGGAGTGGGACGAGGGCACACACGTGTGGGGCTACAAATGATGTCCGTGGAAAACGAGATGTGGTGAAGCAGGGTGTGGAAATGGTTGGTGTAAACCAGATGATGCAAAGCTGCAAAGAGTTTCAGCCTGAAATGCTACAAGGGGCAAACAATCCACCACAGCAATTCCAGTAACTGACAATATAAAGATCGGATCCACCCCTCTTATTAATTTCCATCTCGCTTGGGATTGCATAGACTGACATGTACAAGTTATCAGATGTTTGGAGGAAGAGGTGAATTTTTAGCTGTTGTTTATTCAGACCAAGATTTAATTAATATTAAATAGATTAAATATTTGATGAAATAGACTGAAATTAAATATTTAACTCCCTCTTCCCCCCAGATAGCAGCCCCAGTGGATGTTTATGTGGGCAGTAAAGCTAGAACATCTTCTGAATGTCAGAGAGTGTTCAAAGATCAGAGTTACATGGAAGCATCATCTGTGGATAGGAATTAAATTTCTCTTGGTTCTTCGCCTCTGTCAGCCTGTGTGGGAACATGGTCCTCCTTCCTCTGGGCTTATTCAGCCACCTCCTGCTGGGACCTCAGATACCACTTCAGTATCACCCCTGCTCTCTTGCCACATTCATCTTCAATGGGGAAAGAGGCTTCACGGAGAAGGGTTTTCTCCCATGCTTCTCATTTCTCAGGGCAGTGGGCAGCCAAACACAAACTTGACAGCAAACAGAATTGCTTCATACAAAATATTTACATCCTGCCTCCTGAAGAAGAAAACATGTAGAAAAATGGCATCTTACCTGAAAGAGGGCAGCTAATTCCACACCAATTGTGCACGCTGGTGCTCCTGTGTACCCCCACCAGAGCTGGAGTGGGGCCCCCAAGCCCTGCTGGCAGGTGAGTCTGGTTTGCTGAGAGTCTGCTGCTGTCATAGAACCATTTATGTTGGAAAGATCTTTAAGATCATCAAGTCTAACCATTAACCCAGCACTGCCAAATCTACCACTAAACCTCATCCCTAAGTGTCACATCTACAGATCTCCAGATAAACCAGAATATCTGGATTTTCATTATGAACTTCAAGTACAGTCTTGCAAATTAGTCACTTGGTGCCTGCTCTATTACTTATCAAGCTGGTCAGTTTGTGATGGTTGGGCTCTTTACTGTCTGTTATTTTGCTATTAAAATGAGCAAAATGTGGTCCCCTACAACTCTCCCTTGGGCAGGCCTTGGCTTGTCTCATACAGGGTTTATCACCTTTGGAAGTATTAAAACCTTCCTCTCTGCCTTTGTCATCCAATTCCCCTGCTCAAGCCTCTTTATGTAGCTGTCAGAAATCAACATCTTGGCTCTGGCAGTAGGTACTTAACTAGAAATATTCTTGCTGTCAATATCCACCTGCCAGTAAGTGGAGACTGAAAAAATGACCCTTGGTTTGGTCCAACCAAAGATTGCTTGGAGCTGCAGTCCCTGCTGGCAGGGCTTGATCAGTCCCAGTGCTGCCTGAGCCCCAAGGCCATAATCTCTGCTCTCCTGGCACCTCTGCTTCTGGCTGGGCACAGATCACTGTCCTGGCTTCCATGCACAGGCATTCTGCCACCTCCCTTGTCAGTGGGACAGGACTTTAGAGCAGTCTGGGAGACCTGGAGTCTCCTCTCCTGGCAGTATAGTATTGTGGGCAACCCCAGTCCTATCCAGGGGGCTAGTGATGGGAGATGATGGGTGCTGGAAGGGGCTGGGATGAGAATACTTTCCCTTTAGTTCCCAATTTTTAGTGCTGGTGTTGGGACCCTGTGCTGGCACTGGCAGTATTTTAGCCAGTGTTTGCTTGGTTTTGGGAACAGTAAGCTTGTTTTGGAAGTATATACAATATCCTAGCAGGAGTTTTCTAAATAGAAGTATTGTCATTACCCAGCAATATGACCTGTATGTTTAGACAAAACTTCCTATTAAGACTGAGGATAAATCCAGTGCTCTCATTGTCCAACAGATCACTTTGGTCTATTGGAATCTAGAATACTTCAGAAGCAGTGGCAGAGTTGTGGCTTGTCCCTCTCACCACCACCAGCATCGTGTGGGGATGAAGCCAGTGCAATCCATTCAGAGTGGTTAAGTGACTTGCTAGAGGTCGAGTGAAAAAAGCTGTGGTAGATTAATAAAAGATGGTTTTAAATAATGCAACATGGGCCAGTTGATGAAGCTTAACAGGACCAGAAAGCTGATCTCATTCAGCTTGGTGTAAGGCAGTGCCTGGCCAGCTTTTTGGCAGAGGGCAAGGCAGACCTGTGCTGAGGACCTCTAGGGGTGTCTTGTGCTGTGTTTGCATGTTTGCCCACCCCCTTTCTAGTCTTGCTGTGGTTTTCAGGAACTGGTAGGGGATGGGGGATTTGCTGCCCCACCCTTTGCTGTGGCAGTTGTTGCCTTGTGTCTTTTGGGTCCCTTTTGGTTTCCTGCCCTTGTCTCTGATTCCTGCCAGGAGGAATACAGCCCCCGTGCTGGGGAAGGGCATCCCTGGTCTGGGTGGGCTCACGAGGCCATGCTATCCATGAATGTGCAGGAAAGGCAGGTCTGCACCTTGCTGGTGGTGGACGAGGGAGCCCATGGTAATTGTCCTGCCTTGGGGTATGTGCATCTCTGGTGTTCACAGTCACCTGCAGAGACCTGGGGAAGGAGCCAAACCACGGGCTCCCTGCCTTACTCTGCTCCTCTATTCCCGTGTCTGTGTCTGCAGCTCAGCAGCAGTCCATCTGCAGACACCAGTACCCCATGCTTTCCTTGCCTCCCCTCAGGATGATGCTGCAACCCCTCACTAAGCTCAGGTCCTTTTCCCAGGAATCTGCTGAGAAAACCCAAACAAGCCTGTCCTTGTTTCTTTGTCTCACCTCTGTGCTGCAGAATTGCCTGGAGTTTCATTGGCAGCAGGCAGCAAAGCCCCCACACCCATCAGGGGTTGTCTTTCCTCTTGGCTTTTCAGTCTTTCTCAGAACTGTAAACATAGGCAAGCTGAGAAAACCATTTCCAGAGCAGATTTCTGAGGGCCCCCACAGGAACACAGGCAGGCAGGAGGGTCAGCACCTGGCAAAGCCAGCCCTTGCTGGCAGCTCTCCTCTCTGTTTGATGGATTGCACCAGGCTCTTCATCTGCATTTTTAACTGCGAGGGACTGGTAAGAACAGACTCCCCGCAGCGTGGGCAGGTCTTGGAAGCTTCCCTCTTGATGCATGGACATCAGTGGCACCATGCAAATGCTGAATGGACCTGCTGTCACCCATATATGGCTCTCAGATTGGAACTTTCTCTACTGGGGAAGAGAATTAGGTATTGGCTGAGCTGATTGTATTTTTGCCTTGTGACGCAGAGAAAGGCACATGCAATAGGATCCCGAAGAGAGTCTGATTAATGTGCTTCTAGAATCTGGTTGTTTAATGCAAACAGCTTTAGAGATATGACTAAAGTAGGAAAAGAAACTTGGAAAAGACCCCATTTGGGATAAAAGCAAAGAAGGCTATTTTTTGCAAATACCAGTATAGCTTCTTCTAAATATAATATCTTGGATGTCTGTTTGAAAATGAGAACCAAATGTGATTCTGAACGGTCTAATGCAGGCTGTCATTTCAGAGGAGGAGCGATGGAGACCTCTCACTGGAGGCAGGGGATGTGCTTGCAGGCACTGAGATGTGGCAGAAAGCAGGCTGTGCAGGATCCCAAGCCATCAGATTTGGAAGGAAATGTGGATGCAGGCGAGCAGCATTTGCCCACAGGCTGCTGAATTGCAAGTTCACACTTTGCTGTGTGGGCAGCCATTCCTCAGTCATAGTTCTGAAAAGGTGTTTGAGAGCATGTAAGAGTTTCTAAGAATCAGGAGAATGGCATGTGGACAGCCATGGTTTCCCATAAGCAATGGTATTCACATATTCCAGAAAAGGAGTTGCACACTATTAACTTCTGGTGATATTTGTTTTCCTTTTTAAGCAGAAACAGAAAAAATATCAAAGGTTGGGGGAAAAGAGAGAATGGTCTTTGCAAGAGAGAGGTCATATCAGAGCTGTCTTTCTGTTCAACTATTTCAGGCCCTTTTTTGCTGTCCTTCCCTCTCCAGTGCGCTGTTCCTGAGAATCTTGCAGAAGCAGCGAAGTAGGTTTCTCTTCTTTTTGCACATGTCTTTGCCTCAGCCTCTCAAGCCATTTTTTTTCATCAGCCAACAGCTGGGAACACTGTGTTCAAAGTGAGTTCAGGTTGCAAACATCGATGCTGATGCCAAAGCCCTGCAAATGATTGAAAACCTTCAGGGTTCCCTTCAATACTGACTCAGACAGCATACAAGCAGTTTTGGAGTGTTTTCACAGACTTCTCACTAATCTGATATTAAACTCTGCTCCAACTTTGCCCTTTCCAAGCAGTGACCCAGCAGTCCTCTGGCCCTTCTGTTAAAAGCTTATAAGAGGATTTGTTTTTTTCCTTTGGAGCGGACAAATGTGAGTGTGTTTTATTTCAAATGTACTGATCAGAGCACTCCATCTCGGGCAGCAGTACAAGGACATGCACCCTACAGAGTCCCTGCTTCCCCAGCCCTGCCCAATGCCTTCACCTCCTCTTTGCAATATATTCTAGGGACAGGCTGCCTGTTTCCCTTATGACCAGTGTCTGTGAAGGACTCAATGCCACCAGCCTGAGGAGCATTTATATTGGGTAGCACTGGAGCCTTTCCTAAATATGAAACAGTATGTCTTTGGAGGGGACATTTCCTCTTGGATCTCCTTGATGGAATTTAATTCTTCTGCTTCTGTCTGTATGAAAATGTAGATGATGTCATGGTGGGACTGAGAGGTCAAGTTCACCTCAGGAGTCAGCAATAGGTGATCTAATGGAGAAGGTCAGTAGGTGTCAGCTGCACTTCCCCAGGGAGCTTTAGTGGCCTCAACTGCTCTCACCTTTGTTAACCCATTACACAAATCCTTTGGTATGATGCCTTAAACCCAAGTGAGCTGTGAGGTGGCACAGGGAGGGCCAGGCAGTCGAGTCTATCAAGTCCCTTGGGCTGAGGGTGGTGAGCAAGCTCTTCTCCTTGCAAGCTCCGAGCACCCTCTTTGCCCTTGCCTAGTAGGCTTGTCTCCAACATGACTTGTACAGGAACACGTCAACCTTCATGGGACCTGTAAGTTGGAACATCACATGTCCTGCAAGCTAGGTGGCTTCAAGAGAAGTCCTCATGACTACATTGGCTCCTTCAGCCAAAACTATACCTTCTCCCTATCATAGGGAGAAAGCTTCAATATTTTCTTTATTCATCTTTAAACTGATGGAATGACTGATGGGAGCTTTTCAGAACCCCACTGGGATGCCCCCCACAAAAGCTAAACAAGACCAGAAGGTGTTCTCCTTGTGACATATTTTGGTTCTGTCATTGTGTGTTACTTGTGTGATCACTTTGTTTTGCCCAACTGCATTGCTCGGGGCATGATGGAGAGGAAAATTCATCTTACAGTAAATACTCCTCAAGCCACCTGCTGTCACAGCAGATTGGTGCATGTCTCTCTATTCCCAGATAATAAAACCATTGCAAGTGTGATATTTGAGGCCATGTTGCATGTCTGCTGCTGGCCTGATTCACCTCAATGTGCAAAATTCTCAGCACGTTGTAGATGAAATCCTCGTGGCATTAAATAACTAATATAGAATGTGAACCTCACATGCAAAGGCTTAGAAGATTTGGATTTCCAGGCCAGAGGAAGAGGAATATCTTTCAGCAAAAACCCTTCTGCAAGGCTTTGCTTTTGTCTCCCTGAGACACTGCAGCGGGAGAGACTTTTGCACTTTTCTGGGAAGAACTCAGGCATTGTGCACCAAGTGCTCTGACATGCAGTGACACCTTAACCCTTTTGCCATGGTACATGAAAACTGAGTGTGTTTCTGCACCCTCAGCTTCATCAACAGCCTTTGGAGGCTTTATATTTGAACTCTGGGTTTCCCCTATTCTGGGTCCCCACTGTCTAGCCCTACTTTGCAAAGACAGGGACTAGAAACCTTCTCCTGAGCTTCTCAGTGACTGTATCTATGTATCAAGCTGCCGACTTTGTAGGCAAAGATTTGCCCATCTTTATGCCTGTCACAGCTTATTAATGTGTGGCATGACCACAATGCATCTGGAAAGAGCCCAGCAGTAACTCGTGCTTCCTGGCCTTGTCATCCCTTCCTTCTGCCAGGTCGTCTCCACTTCAGATCTGCTTTCTTCTGGATGTAATTTTTTTTTTTTTTTTTTTTAAGTGACAGTGCCCTCAAGGATTTTGGCAAAAGAAAAGCAAAATGGAAAAATCTTCCAGGCAGAACCTATTCTTCTGACACAGCAGCAGCTGCTGTGGAGGAGAGCCAAGAGCAGGGATCCTCTTTGGAGGAGTTTACAGGGTGAGGATAAGAGCTTGTGCTTCTCTCCTTGCTTAGTAGCAGAAGCTGCCTCCCTGCAGAGAGAGGTGATGGCCAAATCAAGCCTGAAATGTGACATTCACAGCTCTAATTAGACATATGCAGTTTCACTTTGTCTCCAAAATTCGGGTCAAGCTGCTGACAATCTTCCAAGGCTTGCCAAAGGGTGGTCTAGGAACCTCCTCAGTGCAGTGACCAGCTAATCCAGGATTTGATGGATTCAACCTGTTTTAAATGGCTGCATTAAGGCAAGTTGAGTCATCCTGAGCCCTCACTTTCTCTTGGTGGATGGTGAAGGGAACCTCCTGGCCAGCTCTAGGGAAATGCTTGCTCTGTAGAGCTGCAATGGTGGGAGAGAGAAATCTGGCCAAGGAGTGAATAACATGGTTTCCACCTTTTGTCCTGGTGGGCTCCATCCAACTCTATTGCACTAGGCTGACCATTCACAGCTCTTCATAATTTATTAAATCTTTACTGAATATTTTAATAAGCACAGCCACAGCAGAAAAAGAGAAAAGCTTGGTAGGCATTTCTTATGCGTCCAAGGTTAGGATGTGTAAGTCTGGAGCAGGGCTCTGGACAGGGAGTGGAATGAGACTGTAGAAGATGACAGCAGTGGATCGTGTACTCGTCTGGATTTCATGAGCTGGGGAAGCTCATGGCTGCAAGTACATCATGCTCTCAAGGTTATGCTGCTCTGATAAGCCAAAAGCCATGTCTAAATTTTAAGGAAAGGTCTTTTTCCTTCATCTTCCCATCTCCTTCCCTTCCCCATTTCACACTGTTAATCACACTGGCAGGATGCCCTCCAGGCTGAGACTGTTCTGAGAGCAGGGTGAGAGGAGGATGCTGAGAGAGAACAGCAGGCTGTACATTTTTCTTCTCTAGCACGATTTAGCCATGATTAATGCACATGGAAAATAATCAGTGCATTCAGTCTAATTCTGCAGAATTATTATAGGGATGATAGCAAGGGGAGAGGAGATATTTTGCTCCTCTTATTACATTTTTAGGAAAGAGGGCAGGTGTTGTGTGAAGGTGGTCACGTGAAATCAACATCTCATATTAAGGCAGGGAACAAAATTTGCCACTTTTTCTTATCTTTTTTTTTTCCCTTTTTTTGGAAAAGACATTGCTAGCAGCAGCTTTGGAGATCTCCTGTTATTTTACCAAACCAGGTCAAAAGAAGCTCATACATCATTAAAACAACACAGTCTGTATTAAAGGGAGGAAAGATAGAAAGATTGCAAATGGGGAGTCTCTGGAAAATGGGATTATTATGCCTTTCTCTGAGCTGGTGATCACCTCAGCCTTTCACCCCTTCTTTCCCTGTGCTGTCCAGCCCTTACTGCTCAGGGGGTTGGGCACAGCAACTTGCTGATGGTTTCTGGGGAAAACACACGGTGCAGCTGGGAGCTCATCACAACAGCGTGGTGCCCCTCTTCCTTCCACACATCACCAAAGCCATTTTGTTTAAAGCTAGGTCAGATACAGGTACTTGTAGTTTAATTACTGCCATGATCTCTATTTATCGCGTTACAAAGGCAAATGTTGTTTTGTTTTATAAGCTGGAGTTTTGTAAAACTGTCTTCCCATCATGTGTTAAAACTAAATAATAAGATACTGTTTTACTGGAGAGACTGTAATAGTTCTCCAGATTTTATAATGCACTAAATAAAACACACAAAAAAAACCTGATAGGAAAAATATTAGAAAAGCCTATTCTGTGATTTTAATTGCATTCCTTTCTAGCACAGGTAATTGTGTCAGCTGCTTCTTCTAATTATAGGTTTCTTATGACTTTGAATTTACATTTAATATATTTTCCATTTTCTTGTAATTCCCATTTACCAACACAAAATTAAGACTTCTTGTCCCTGCTGAGCTTACTGCTATTGATTTTTACCTTTAGTTTTCTAATTTTGCAAACTTTGGTTAGGTTTTTTTTTCCCCAATAGGTTTTCACAGGTGTCCATGCCTGATCAGATTGATTATTGCCCATAAGTGCTTAATTTCAGAGTCCAGAGATATCATTTAAGACACAGATAGGCATCTTTTGATCTCTGAATCAAACTGTAAAGAATAACTGGATGCCATGGCATTTAAGAGTCAAGCTCCTGGGTATTGCCTTATGCCAGTTGAGAGCAAGGTTGAAGCTGCCTCCTGTTTTGGTGGGTTTGTGGATGTCTTGCTGCCTTCTGGGGCCACTGGAGGCAGCGGGTGCACGAGGCTGCAGTGCACGGCAGAGCCTTGGGAGTTGGGATGTCAAGGGAATACCCTCACTGCTTGCCTCGGTGCTGGTGGTGCCTCTGGGGGATTGTGAGCATGTAGCTGGGAACTGGGGGTGGCACTGATGTTGCTGTGAGGATATGACAGCCCCAAGGGGCTGGGGCAAAAGGCAAACCCTGCTGGGGTTCAGTTCCTGAATGCAGCCTGACCTCGTTAGACCAGCTGTCACATTTATGGTTGAATTTCATCTTTCAGATGCTCTGCAATGGTCCCTTTTTAGCAGAGGATGGGAATTTGTCTTTTGCTGTTGACCCATCCTTTCCAATCAGGGTGCCCAGGCTTGGCTGGAAGGGTGCATAGGGAGTGGCATACCCTGCAGGAGAGGTGGGTTGTCTGCCCCAGCAGCTGGGGAGCAGAGCAAGGGGATGGAGG
The DNA here is from genome assembly GCA_013400415.1 of Scytalopus superciliaris. Lineage (NCBI taxonomy): Eukaryota > Metazoa > Chordata > Aves > Passeriformes > Rhinocryptidae > Scytalopus > Scytalopus superciliaris. The sequence continues at coordinate 140,164 of VXBX01001361.1, forward strand.
TGTCCAGATGAGCCTGAATGAGCTGGTGCACACAGCTGGGTCCCAGATGTGCAGCTCTGTGCTGTGTACCCAAGGAGCAGCTCCTCCCTGAGCTGCTGTCCTCCAGCTTGCTCCCTCATTGCAAAAAGCTATGGAAAAGGTGGTATCTGTTTTATCTCCCTGCTTAGCATTAGGAACTGGCCTGGAGCTTTCCTGTTTCATTCCCACAGGCCTGCTCCCATTTCAGGAGATGAGTTCCAGGGCTAAGCTCTGTAAAGGCGAGGCCCTGTGTCTTGAGAAAACTGCACTAGGGAGACCCTGTCCTTTGGTAAGGATGACTGCTCACAGAGGAAAGTGCAGGGAAGGAGGGAGTGAGAGAGTGAGAGATGGACCTACACAGACCCCCACACCCCACAGGATGATGCTCTCATCACTTGCAACTCAGATGCAAGACCTGACGTGCTGTGATAGTGGGGGGCTCACATGGGCACTGTGATCTCCGTGCTGGATGGGGAACACCTGGAGTCCTGCCAGAGGGATTGCAGCAGTGGAGGCAGGATTTCCCTGTGTACTGCAGGAAATGGAGACAGTTCCCAGCCACCCTAAAACCTTGGTGCTGGTGGCCCCTGTCCTGCAGAAAAGTTGGAAGAGCTGCAAGGCCACCAGACCTTTGGGGAGGTACCAGGGCAGAATTGTATTCCACTGACAGTTTTGGACTTGGCTGAATGTTTTTTTCCTGTCAGGTTAGCTTTGGGAATATGCTGTAGGTTTGGAAATTGAAATGGGTATTATAGCTAATGATTTTAAGCTTTAGGAGGTAAGAACTAAACCTATGCTGGCCAGACATGAATAGCCTGGTCTAAGTGAAGAGGACAATCCCATGGACTCTGACATGTGATGAGACTTCCTCAGAATATCCAAAATGCTCAGTAGCTCAGGGAAGAGAGAGAGATGTTGTTGGTGGCTCAGCCTTTGGAATTATTTTGCCCAGATGAACAGCAATGGCCTATCAGGTGGCCCAAATGGAGTGGCTCAGTGCTCCTTGCTGCAAGGGTGTCCAGATTGCATGGAGAGAAATTTGGACTCCTGATGAAGGGTTTGGGCCTTGACACACAAGAGCAAGTGCAAGTGTTGTTCATGCAGATGCTTTTCAAATGGGTGAATGGCAATTGTCCCTGCAGGGCATGTTGGTCTGGTGACTGCCCAATGTATCAGAAAGGAAATTTAGTTTTGACTGCATAACCTGCCCTTGCAGAGAAAACCTGCTGAGGTTTTTTTTTTCCTTCTCCCTTTCATGATAAGCACAAGAGCCTGTGGTGGTCACAAGATCACTTCAGCAACATCCTGACTCAAGCAGCTTGTTGCGTTGTTTGTAAAAGTCCAATTTTCTTTTTGAGGAAAATCAATACAGCTCATTACTTAGCTGAGAAAAGATCCCTGTGTCAGTCCCACTGGAAGGCAGCCCTTGAGCAGGCTCAGCCACTGTTTGTAAGCTGGACAACAGGCTGATAGCCTTTGTCTTAAATTATCTGTTCTGAACTACAACTGCCCCACTGAGAAGATGGATCAGCTTCCCGCAGACCAACAAAGAGCTGCTCACCAAGTGAATGCCACCAGCCTCGGGCAAAATATGGCACTGGAAAAAAAGTTAACAGCACAAAAGACACTTTTTTACACCTGGTGTAATGACCAAGTTCTCATGCTGCTTCTTCATCATATCCTTTCTTCTGGGCTCTGGCTGCATCAAGTTTTTTCATTTCAGTGCTAAGACATGAGATTTAGTGCTGTGAGGCTGTTTGATAGCCAGATATTCTTTGTCTAGCCTCTTTTGGGTGGTGAGACAGAAGTCAGTTGCTTGGCCCAAACTTACGATGAGTTCAAGACATCTATGCAAGTGCACCAGATGTTTTCAAGCAACTTTGGAATCTGAGAGTGGTCGAGGCAGTGGGGTAGCCAGTACCCTTGCCTACTCTGTGTGTGTTTGGCCTTGGGGACTGCACCATTGGTCACTGTGTTTATGCAGTACCTAACTTGAGGGCATCCTCACCTGCAATCCCCAGTAAATATGACTACTCATATGAATATAAAGCTAGTGAAAATTTCTCCTTGCTGCAGCCCAGATTCAGCACCCAAGGCTCCAGTCCCTTCTCAGAAGTTTGCTGGCTTAAAAAGTTGAAGGACAAGTTGCTCCTGTGTGAAATGGAGAGTGGGAAAAAATGCACATAGTGGTATTGGTTTATCATTGGTCTGTTTCCAGTTTTTCTGTGTACTGAGACCTTGATCTCATGAGCTGTCTTTAAGAATTTATTCCAGATTGTAGATAATCTTGGGTTGTCGAGCCTGTGAACAGATGACATTGCTTACATTACCAGGCTCCTCCGGTGTTTGATGATGGCTATGATTGCAGTGCATATAACATTATTTGACTGCAATTACAATAGCATGGGTGGTGTTATGCCTGACTAGCTGATTAATCATCTGGAGCAAGGAGTAAATCTCCCCCTCTTTTACAATAATTAATATGTACAGCTGGATCACAGTTGGCAGATTGTGGAAGTGATCAAGGCAAACAGAGAGGTGTTTGGCAGCTTTAGGCTGCAGGAAGAATGAGCACATGGAGCTCTTGGGGCAATTATTCCCTTTGTGTAGCTTGAGCCAGCTCTGATCCAACTCAGGGAGCTTCATTTCTGTGGTAGGTGGCCAAACTGCTAAAGACAAGTTGGTCCAGTTGGAATTATAAGGTTAAGGTTATATATTTTGGTGTGTAGGGATGCTCAGTGATGCCTTGTCCTCCCCTCTTGAGGTTCCTGCTAGGTGATGCCACTGGCTTTCATGCATCACAACAAATGTATGGCCAGTTTTTTAGGACCAGACATCAGAAGTAGAAGGCAGTGGAGGCTGAGTGGATGGACTGGGTGTGCTTTCTTGGAGGATTTTCAAACCTTCAGTACATATATGCCCTTAGTGTAGCAGAGGTCCTTGCTTCTGCTCTCCCTCTTGTTTTTCTGTTTGGCCTTGGTGCAGAGCCTCTGTTTACCTTCCCATCTTTTCCTTTCAAGACTGTAAGCTTTCTTGAGCAGTAATTGTGTCTTCCCATGTGTGTGCACATTGCTTACACCAGTCACAATCAAAGCCCATGTTGCACTGTTTAAAAGGTCTGGCTTTGAGGATGGAACTGTTTAAGACTGGGGTGCAAAGCTCTTTCCTCCCTGCAGGGGTTAAACAGAGAGCCCTTTGCCAATATGTCTGTAGCTGCCCAGGAGTGAAGGGAAGGAGAGAAATTCATTACTAAAATTGGATTAAATACCTGCTGTGCTGGGGACCTGCCATGATGGCTGAGGGCCACTGTTGTCTCCAAGCAGGTGGAGTGGCTTTCTGCTTCTCCTTGCAATTTGGGTCACATACATTCAGGCAACAGCAGTACAGATTGTCTGAAAGTGCCTCATGGTTTTGCTTGTGGGAATTTACAATTCAAATCAAGAGACGTTACAGCCTTTCTTTTCCTCATATGTTGATTTTCTTTGCTCTCCTGATACAGCAAAGATCAAGATGAAATATTAAATGTCCTCCACAATGTAATTACATATGGCTGGTTGCAATCAATCCCCTCTGCCTCATGTAGTTTGCTATTGCTTTTCCCTTTCATTCCCTTCCTGTAAAAGACATTGTGCTTTGATTTGATAAAAGATAAATACTTTGATTTCCACCTCTACCGAAGGAGAACTTCACTCCCAAGTCTCAGCTTTCACAGAATAATTAAAGGTGATGGAGGCAAGAAGACTGAATGGAAATGTAACTCTGCAGCTTAGTGGACACTGCGGGACAAGGAAGAGAGAATGGATGCTGTGGATGTTAAACCATTTGGTAAAACAGTGAATCAGCAGCTCTGAACCTCTTCTGCCACAGACGTGGTTTAACCCTGCAGGGCACAGCTGGGAACAGTCTCTGGTTACATTAAGCTGAGTGTTTTGTCACCATGGGCCAAACCTGAGCTCATTCCATGGTGAGTGGAGAGTGTTCACACCATCAAGCACGAGTGGAAGGAAAGCCAGAGCACAGCAGGAGTGAGGCACCAACAGCCCCCCAGTCCACACTCTCTCCTTCAGTGCTTCTGTCCAGGAGCCCTTCAGGTGTATTAAGACACATTTCTTCAAAAATTAATCAGACCTTTCACCCCACTTTGGTCTTTGCCTTACCTGTCTGAGCCTTACACATTGTTATGTTTATGGCTGCTCTCAGCACTGATGTGGCTTTGTTTATGATACAGTCATTTTTTACCTTCTTATTGCTAGTATTCCTTCTCCTGTTTTACATATTTTCCACATCAATCTAGAAGACCAGAGATAACTCAGATGAAAAGGAGTCAATTATGTGGTGCCTGGGATACTTGTAGTCTGGACTTTATGACCCAGGAAGTTTCTCTCTGCACTATGCTCCCAATTTGTTGGATTTGTTTTTTTTTTCCTCATTAATATAAACAAATAACATATCCTGGATACTCTGCAGTCAACAGCACCCGCTTTATTGGCAGTAACTGACTTGGAAGCTACTATATTCTCTGTGACTTTTCATATATATGTATGTATGGTTTTTTTCTTTCCATCAGCTAGGAATATTTTTTTGTTTTCGTTTTGCTCTGTTTTTCACTTCATCATCGAATTGAAAACTTGCTGACAGTAGACACTAGACTGGACAACTTCTGAAATGAAACTAAACTTGGAATTTTCCATAGTTTTCCATTTCCATGATGGTATTTTCCAAAGCTTTCCTTCCCACTTCATCCTTGATTGGCATGCTACCACTGATACAGACAGGAGGCGAGTTGGGTCAGTGCCGAGTCCCTGGGAACTCTCTGCCAGTGGCTGCTCGGAATGTCAAACTAGTGATGCAATGGATTAAATTTACCAATGATGTATTGCTGTTGTTTTCAGGGAAGTCTCCACCACGGACAAATATCTCCTGTTAGTGTGACTGCAATGCTCAAGTCTTGCCCTCTGAACAGCCTTCTGTCTAAAGTGGCAAGCAGCCAAGCAATAATGGTTGGGCTTAGGTGACTGTCAAATATTTAATATTTTTTTTTTTAAAAAAGGTGAACAGAAGCTTATGAATTTTCATATGAGACTGTATTGAGAAGCAGAAAGTTGGAACTAAAGTCACCATCCTTTTTGATGAAGTCTTAGGATGTTGTGAGGGAAGAATGTGCCTCGTAGGAAAGTACTGGAAAACTGTTCTTCTTTTGAAGTTTTGTTTCCAGAAAGGGAAACCCCATTGAAACATCCTGTGTATAATGCAGTATATATCATTTCTGTACCAGACAAGATTATGCACAAATTTTCTTCACTCTCTTGTGTTTGAGAGCTGACTGTTTATTACTTGTTTTTTATAATTTTTTACTGGCAGAGAGCTTGTTCTGAATTTCTCTCCCTGTGCTGAATTGCCCATGTGTCTTTGCCCAAGCTTGGCAGGGTTGGGAGCCACTCGTGGACCTGGAGGAAGCACCTCACCTTCTTCCCAGGGACTGCTCCCTCGTCACCCTTCCTCAGGGACACTCTCAGAGTACTCGTGAGGGAGAGCTGGTCTGCAGATTTGAGCCTGCAGGCTCCAGGGTTCTTCACCAGAAGGGAAAATTACTTAAGAAAAAATTAGAAATGATGCAAACACAGGACACAACAGGAGGAATAGCCTTAAGTACCTTAAATTGAGGGAACTGAAAGTCCTCTCACTGCACCATGACATATTAAGTGAAGTCATTCTAATTAATCTTCTTTTAATATAGAATAATAGTCAAAGAATATGCAACACAACCCATACTTCCCTTGCTAACATGTCTGCAGGAGAGGGTGGATTTAACGTAAGGTACTCTTTGAAATACAGTAGAAATAAGTTCCTGAAAACAGCAATTGATCAATATGGAGGGTGGCAGGTAAAAGCAGAACAAATATCTTCTCTAAAAGCATTGGATACAGTAATTCCCACAGGCACCAGGAAGCTGTTAGCTAATCAGAGAGAGATGCACCATAAGCTTCACTATCTAGCAAAAAAAAAAAAGAAAAATAAAAAAAACGGAGGAAAAAGAGAAAATCTCTAAGCATACAGTCAGCAAGTGACAGATGTGCATGCTGGGGCTCTCTGGCATACGGGAAAGCCATGGCCAAGGCTGTGACTCATTCCTGAATGACCAGGGCACCAAGGAAGCTGTTGGCTGGGTTTCAGGATACAAACAGCTGTGTGGCCATGGTGTCTACCCCAGGCCAGCCTGGCGCTGCCAGGGAGCTGTGTGGCAGTGTGAGTGTGTCAGGCAGGTTTTGAAGAGCCACCCTGTTCTATGTGCATCGTTGAGGCAGCTCTCTCCTCCTGACAACAGGCATAGTAAGTACAGGAGAGTGTTTGCAGGGGACTCTGCCAGCCACTCTTCCTGGCAGACAGGGGATCAGGCTTAACACAGCCCTGCTAAGTGGGTCTCAGAGAGGCCAAGTATCCTCCGTGAAGGCTGGAGGAGCTCTGTGTCAACCAGATTTGGCAATAACCAAAGGAGCAGAAAATGACAGTGGCTTGTATTTCAACCGGAGCCAACGCATCAGATGTTAAACAGACTTCTGTGAGAATCCATGCACAATCCACAACAAGTGTCATTGATTCTGCAGGAGCAGGAACTCCTGTACATAATGTTGATTGCCACTTTTCACACCCACCCACTAAATATACTGTAAAGATTATATTATAATACTATGTAGAGATGGTATTGTGTTCATCACAGGCTATACTTTATTCTGGCTGTATTATAAATTCTAATTTCTACAGATGTCAGTACAGACCAAGAAGTGCTTGAAGTTCCATCCCTGTCTCACCAGTTTTACAGACTAAGAATACCATCAGATGGGGTAAGGTCGTCTCCTTGCTGACTACTGCTCACTAAGCTTCTTTCCTCTCCAATCCAACATTTAAGATCCTGCCATTTTTCTGTGCAAGCTCTGGCACCTGTAGGACTCTCTCTGTGCTGATTCAGCTCACTAATCTGGCAGAAAAAAATAGTATAGCAGAAAAGAAGTAGTTTAGATAATTTCCTGCATTATTTTCTTTTGGTGCAGGTAAGTAACCTGCAAAAAGAAGCAAAACTTTCACCCTTCTCTGCATGGAAACATATTTTTTATTGCTGCAGATGGAGCCACGACTGAACATTTCCTCCCCCAAATCATGTGGAGCTGGGCTTCAGGGTGCAAGCTGCTTGAAAACTGGAAGAAATGAATGGCATGGCAAGTGTTGGGAAGGGCGAAACAGTGGTTAAATAAAGAAATTATTTATTTGGGTATCTGATAGCCTGACTGTCAGGCTGGGCACAAGTGGGTTTTTCTTTAGATTTGTATCTTCCAGAGCTGGTTTGTTAATATTTTTCTTCAAGCAGCTATTTGTCAATGCACTGTGTTTTGATTATGTCTACTGCATGAGCGCTGGTCTGGTCTAGTGAAGCAGGGAAAAGCCTTCCCTGTAGGGCATATCCTCTACTCCAACCTCTGGGCTGCCCCAGCCTTGTTGCAGAGCTTAGTCCCTGTGGAGGGATCAGGCCATGGTGTGCTCAGGCTGAACCCAAGCAGGGAAACATCTCTGTCCATGCACAGCTCCGACAGCTTTCCTTAGAAGTGTCTTGAGAACATGGAAAAAGGGGCATGGGGCTTGATGCTGACTCCTGTCTTCTGGGCTGTGGAAGTGTTCCTCACAGTGGTTGCTTTCTCGTTGTTCAGCCCATAGCTGTTCATCTTCTCTGCTACCAAACTTTTTTCTTCCTTCTGTCTGAAGCTCCTCTGAAAACTCTCCCACAATTACTTGTTTCTATTTCCATATTCAGCCTCCATCTCTCTGTAGAGATGCCTGGAAAAAACTGCTTCTCTTGGACTGCTACTCATGAGCTCACCTATGATGTGATCAAAGTGCAGTCATTAAAGACTCCATTGTCTTGAATTATCTCTGTATTGCATAATGCAGTGGAATGCTATCAAAGTGACCATGACTGATTTAGTCAACACAGTTAGAAGTTCAGCCAAGCTGCCATGGTGCTACTAAAGGGCTCATTTTCACCCTCTAGAAGATCAGCAGAAACAAATCTTTATCTGGTGGGTGCAATTAATCTATTCATCAAAAATTCAAGCTGAGATGCACTTTCTAGAAGGAACCAAAAAAACTGTCCTGAAAAATCCATAGAGTAGGGAAAAAAGGAAAAATGTGAAGGCTCTTGTTTTATAATGTTGGCTTTACTAATTGCCCTGCTAAAAGGATACTTGGCATCTGTGTTTGATCAGCGGGGCTGTTTGCTGTGAGCACGCCACCGTAGTAGAGCCATTGGCAGTGGATGTGTCAAGTCGTATTGGAAATAGGAATCTCACTTTTGGGGGGAGGGGACACCAGAAGTATCTTTACCCAAGGAAGGGCACAGGCATGTGAGAAGCACTGAGCTGGACAGGAGTCAGTGCATGACCAGGGTGTGGGAGGAGCTGTGAGTGCTCACGACAGCAAAAGAAGTAACTCCTGTTCAAACACTTGAGACATACCTGGGATGAAGGAAAACTGAGGGGTCAGATGTTCCTTGCAGGGAAGGTTCTCCTTCCTATCCCATTTTATTAGTATTTTCCATGGTTCTTCCATCTGTCAGTCTGCATATAGACATGAAGGGATGAAATGACCCTTATCAATTCCCCTCCCAGTCTAAGTGAGAACTGTTTGTGCTTTGTTTGATTAAAACATACTCTGGTTGTTTTCAGGACTCACTAATACCAGGATTAATCTGAAGCTACTCTACAAAGGATTCATTCTGGTAACTCTGACAATAGGCTTACTGTGACTCTGGTCTCAGTTTCAGTGTGACATCCAGGCTTATGTACAGCGTGGTAGAACTGCTCCCCTGTGCATTATCCTCCCATCAGATGAAGCAGTGGCTTTCCTTACTGAAATGGTCCCTGGAAGGAAGCAAAGCTGAAGCACTAAGCCTCTTATGGATCAACTTGCATTGAGCATTCATCGATTTCAGGAAAGTCTTGCACGAGACCAGAAGAGTTGTGAAGGAGCGAACCAAGAAGCAGAAGACTGACTCACTGCTGCCTAAAAAGCTGGAAAGAGAAGACCAAAAATAGCAGAAATACAGCAAATCTCCTTTGCCAGGCAGCTTGGCATCATGAGCAGCAGACAGCACAACCTTCCTCCAAACAGATCGAAATGGACAGCACAACGAAAGCAGTGATAAAGCACTGTAGGTTAGAGCCTGTTCTACTCTTGAGCAATGGCAACGACTATGTTTGGTCATGAAATGTGGAGACGTCACCACATTCCAAGTGCTGAGTGCAATTAGGGATGCAGTAGATCTCTTGCTAGGACATGTGCACGGGGAAATGTTTCCCAGAGCTGGAGAGATTTCGACGTCAAAATTCCTTCTTGTCTTACGTGTTGCGCCAAGGAAAACACAGCACGAGGGCAAGGGAATCTCACAGCAGAAAGAAGGGAGTACATGAATGAGCCCACTGTTGCATCCATAACGGGCATGAATGCATGCTGGCCCTTTACATGGGGGAGAACTGGAAATGGCTTTGGACATAGCCCTGCCCTGTGGCTGGTTGGTGTCAATTCTATCCCAAAGTAGAAGATGGAGAAAGCAGTAATGGCCTGCCAGGCCTGGCAGTGTTGGAAGAGAAAAGGTAAAGGAAGGGAGGGTGGAGGGACCAAAGGAGACAAGAAAGCACATAAGCAGAATACCTTTTAAAGAAAGTCTTCTATCAATCCCTGTGTTACTGAACCAAGACAGTCAAGTGAGTTCATTGGAGTAACAACCTATGGCCATTAATTCTCTCTGGCAGCAATATCTAAGCTTGCAGCAACATCCAGCCTGTGGCTCTGAATGCTGGAATGTAGAGACACAATAGGGTACAAATACTTGTCTCATGCATGTTAAGGAAGTTGAAGAAGATAAAAACAGTGCCATAGGGAAAGAGCAGGTAAGTGAGCAAGGTGAACCACAAATCATTGACAGCTATTGCTCCTCCTAGCACCAAAGTTCAGTGATGCATCCACAGGAGAAAACACCTCTTCTGAGGATGATAGACACTGTCCATCTATTCTTTCACATCTCTTCACTTTCCCTATGTTGCCACATGAATTCTCAGTTGTAAAGCTCCTTATTAGCTTAGTTCTTAAATGCTCCAGTAAGGAAATTAGCCTGACTCAACACTCCTTTCTATGCTGAAATGGCCCAGGAAATGCTGAGTCTGGTTGAAACCAAAAACTCTGTATTTTCGTCAGTAATGCAAAAAAGGGCTCTTATGTAACATCACGGAAAGAGGATTTCTCACCAGGTTTTCTCTACCTTTGCTTTCAGGACCACTCTGGCTCTCTTCCTGGGAAAAATAAATAGCCTGGCACCCACAGCTCTCAAACCCTATCTTTCAGATCTCTTTATCCACTAGAAGACCATACTGTGTGCCTTGTAGTTTAGGGTATTCAGACCAAATCAGATGTCATAATCGAGATTTCAGTAACAAAGGGTCTTCAAAGGGAATACCTGATCTTTCCATCTGATAATCATAGAAATCCACTTAAGGTCCCCTCTCCCTCCCCTCAGCTCTGGTTATGGAGACTGAAAGAGAGGAATTCTCTCTCTCACAGAGTGTACCCGCTAGCCACTCTTGATCAAAGCATGGATCAAAGCCTGGCAGCTGGTATCCATCCAGAAGCAAACAAATAAATGCACAGGTGGAGAAATGAGGATCTGAAAATTGCCCTTGGATAACCAGTCTTCTATATCAATACCGTGGGTATTCTCAGCTGTTAAGTAAAAGCTGAGAAGATAAATCCCAAATATGAGAAATTAAAATCAATAAACTCACAGAGTCCTCCATGTCACAGTTCAGACTCATAAAGAGATACAGCCACTAAATCCCTACAGTGCTGCTTTTTCACAATTGCACATATTAAGAAAAAGGAAGAAAGTGTTATATGAAACATTTTTCTGGGTATAGGAATCGGTTATCTTAATGATGCAATATCAAAAGGAAATATTGTCTCATTTAGACATCTACGGGCTACAGTCACTACAATACTCCCAAAAGAATGGTAATTATTCTCACAGATGCCTAGAAATTAAGAATTATACTTTCACTATGTTTAATATCCTAGCTGTGCTTTCAAGGATCATCTGTCTTAGTAAAGCTTTGGGAATCTAATTCAATTGCTTTTTGCCTGTCATTACTTATTTATAAAAGATGTGTCCTTCTGGTGATACTGTGTTCCAGTGGATCTCCCAGAAGCTGGAAGAACTGATGAACATGACTGATGTGATCTGCTCACCATGCCTCTAGGACTGCGTCCTGTCCTCAGCTGTCTTGTTTTGCAAAACAAAGAACCTAAAAAATGCATCTGCATCAAGCTGATCATGCCACATGGTAAGGCAGATACACAGCCACCTTTTGATACTTTGTGCTAATTGTTCTGCTAAAATCATTGACTGACTTGTGATTTTTCACCACAGCTAACCACATCTACAAGGTGTGAGATGTTTATTTACCTGTGTGCAGACAAAGAATAACTTAGAAAGGATTATTTACAAGATCAAACCATTATGGACCAGCTTTACCTGGAGCCCCAGAGTAACACCAAAATTGATAAGCTATGCAAAGACATGAAATACAGCCATTCCTCAAGTGAGACACTGTAGTGCTTGGGGATGTCACATGCAGTGCTAAAGAGAAAGGCAAAGTATCAGTGTAGTGTTAGAAGATAGAAGAAAAGTAGTCTTATGTGAGTAAAACATTAAAAGCTAACATGGGCATTTTCACTTGAGCTTTATACATATCCATTGTCTAGCACTAAGGACACAATTTTATGAGGAGACTGCAACATGGGAAGGTAGATCTTGGAAAATAATGCAAAGTGGATGGTAGGAGCCCAAGGGAGGAAGGAATGTCCCAGGGGAGACTGAGTGGGATACAAGACATGGAGGTGGTAGGGAGAGAAGAGGCACCAAACCCACTTCTGCTGTTAAGGTTGTTCTGAGCTGTCTTCCAATAGAACAACTGAAAATATTTAAAATGCACTCAACTTCGTGTTGAAGGTCACATTGTCTTGGATTTTGTGTCTCTCCTTATATGCTTAAAATTAACTGTATGCTTAAGTGCTTTCAGGATGGAAGTGTTAACTGATAGGAAGCATCAAATTTCAGGCTAAAAAAAGTTTGTAGAGTCTTACCATCTTTCTATAGAAAACAACTGGCAGTGCCTTTCAGCCCTGAAAGTTACCTCTCTCAATAGTCAGTGTATTGTTCTGATTAGCAAACCACAAGATGGATTTCTTTCCAAACATCTGATGCTGTGTGAATAATTTTCTTAATCAAAACGAATAAGCAGGAAGCACATATTTTATCATTGTTGCTATGATAACTGTGAATTATTGCATTTTTCACTCAACTGCTCTTGTGGTTTTGTACAATTCTAGGAAATACATGAAGAAATCATTCTGGAGATGGCTTTAATGGGATAGTATAGAAGTTTGGATTCAGTTGACTACCAGATGCTGAGTCATAAAGAGAGAAAGGGATGTTTCAGAGGTAATGGATTACGGATAGAGTTTGTAGGATTCAGTATTTATTACTCTTCAAAATCATTGATTTACATCAACAGTGACTCTTGCTTGTCCAGGATCACTGTCAGTTATAATTTCTGGTCAATGTGGGAGAGCATCTGACCGTGGCACAGCAACAGCACTAGTTGTAGAGCTGCTGGTGCAGGTCTTAGGGCAGGAGAGACAGAAAAACCAGACAGTGCATGTGGAAGAAAAAGCTGTGTTGTGAGTCTGGAGGGTGAATAAGGGTAAAAATGGACAGTTTTTTTTTACATTTATTGGTTAAATCCTGCCCAATCTCTTCCAGGAGCACAGCTGTCTGCTATAAAAGTGAAAAGCCAGCACAGATCAACAGCAGAACTGTGCAGAGAGAAGTGCAGCTGTAAGGTTTGAACAAATCTAGTGCTAAATGTGCGTGTCAGAGCAAGAGCTCTGGGCTCTCCTGGGTGCTCCTGGGGCTGTGAGCTTGGTCTTCTGTCACTGGGCTATGGCTGCTGGTCTTCAGGGAAGCAGCTGTTGTAAGGAGAGAGGGAGTGTTTGACTCCACCTCCAATTAGTGTAGGATTCAAAGCATGTCACCAAGCTGGCTGGATTTCTCTCACACTCACATGCGTGCAGAGAAAATGACAATGATGGCAAAACACAAGATGGGAAGTGCAGCTGTCAGGAATTTCTTGCTTCACACGAGGAAGATGGAGAGTAGCCAAGAGAATTGAGAGAGGGAGGGCAAATCCCTCATAAAGAAAAACAAAGTACACAGAAATACTAAAAGCAGGAGGTCTTTTATGGCTTGAGAAATTGGAAGGAAAAAAAACCCACAGTGTGGAGGCAGGGGAGGAGAAAAGAGAAAGAAAACCAGAGAGAAGCTGGGGAGTTATTGATGCCGCAGGATCACAGACCTGACTGCTGTGTGCTAACTGTGCTCGGTCTATAATAAGCATCGAACTTCAGCCCCAGCTGCATTCAGATGAGCTGAGAACATGTTTCACAGCACTTGTTAGGGAATGTTGTTTTCCTACTGAGACATTTAGTGATAGGTAGGAAATGAGCTAGTGGTCTCTGTGTCCACCTTCTAGCAGAAGTAAGCTGCCAAAAAAATTAAAAGTTGTGAAGTTCCCAAATGATCTGCTCTGCTCAAGCTCTATTTTAATTTCTGCTGGAGAGTTATGAAACCAAGCCCTCAGATAAAGGTGGCAGTGAATCTGGGTGAGGCCAGTAGCTGTGGGCAACTGAAGGGATATGATGGAGAAAATCACTCTGGCTGCTCACTCTGTGCATGTGCAAAGGAAGTAATTTACAACTGCAAAGAGTTGTAGTGGCCTCTAAAATATGTGTCTGACAAAAAGGCTACTTCAAATAAAAGGCATTTTCTAGTTCTGGAAAAAAGCAATGTAAGTTCAGAGACACCTCTGAGGACCACAGGATGTTTCCCTTGCTGCCCTTCCATTTGCAATAGACACACAGGAAAAAGAGGACTGGGGGAGCTGCAGGCAATCATTGCTGTATGCTGAAGGAAGAAAGGTCCAGGAGAAGGCAAGGGTGGAAGAGAAGCAGCGTGTCTTGAGTGAGAGAATGAAGAGCTGACTTGGAGGGAGCCCCTTGGAGTGGATCCCAAACCACCTGGTCTTTGACTGCCATGTTGAACCTGAAGGCCAGTCACCTGGCTGGGGGATGCTGAGTTCACTTTGCAGCAGTGCTTTGTAGACCCCCAAAAAAGTGGGAATACAGGACAGAGAAGTCAGTGCCAAGCACATGCTTTTCAATGTGCCTTGGTTTCTCTTTTGTAAATCTTCAATTTGGCAGATGACAACTTCATGAAGCCTTCACTGTGCTAGAGTACTTTTGTCTTTAGGCTTGGTTTGGCACATGCCTGAGCCCAAGTCCAAGGCTTGCTGCTCCCCTGGAAGTAATGAATCCATGTAAGGTAGTGTATGCAGACTGCAAACCAGTATGTGTTAGGAATTGGCCATGTTACGGTGACAGCTGTTAGGGCAGGGCACACCAGGGCTCATCCACTAGCCCAAAAGAGTCAGCCTGTGGTTGGTACCATCAGTGACAGTTCACAGAAAGGAATTCCTCAGGTTTACCCACCTGCCTATCTTGGGCTGTGGATAAACTAGTGGGAGATAGCTCAGCATGCCTTTTTATCTCTAAATGTCTCACCTAACAGAGAGAGCCTCACAGACTAAAACAGATGGCACCATTACTGGGATAAAAGGAGGGTGATTTTGAAATGGGACTTGTCTCCAACCTGGTTCTTCAAAATCCATTTTGAAGAGTAAAATGTGTGCAAATATGTCCTCTGCAAGGTGAGCCATTTCTGTCCCTGCCTTTTGCGTGAGTGTGATATTTGGAACAACTTATCTGTACTGAAATGCACCCATCCCTCTCCTGTCCTTCCTCCCTCCCTCCCTCTCCTGAGTTCTCAGTCCTAGATGCCAAGTTTTTTCAGTCACTTATCAGGCAGGTAAGTATAAAATGCAGCGTTAGTTCAAGGACATGTACTAGTAAAATAAACATATCACAAAAGGCTCCACCTGGTCACTGTGCTTAACCTTTTCTGCAGCAGATAAACTCAGAAGGAACTGATGAAACAACAATTATTGTTATGTTTATATATTCACCAACTCAGATGAACAGAATTCATCCCTGGTCAGTCCTCCCTTGCTGTTATATCACTCCAGGGAAGTGTGTTTTATTCAATTGCCTGGGAAACCTGGCTATTAATAGGGGCCTAAAGTGCACCAGATTGGCCATTGTCAGTCCCATTAAGATGCATAAGTGCGTATTACTCATTTTATAGTTTGTGTGTTATTTGAGCCTTTCAAATTTCTCTTGAAAGCCTTAGTTACACATATTCACCTTAAGCAAAGGTGAGGAAGGTCAGGGAGTTGTTGTTGTTGGACTGATTGCTGTAAGGTGTTACTGGGACTGAAAGTGCACTTGAGTTCAGGACACAAACTACTAGAGGCTGTGACGGTGTGTTGGGAAAATACCATGGCTGTTGTTGGTGACAGCTTACTGGGATTATGTAGCCCAATGAGTGGTTGGTTCTGGTCTGGCTGAGCATTTTCCCCAGCAGAAGATCTGGGTAACCATATGCTGGCAATATGAAAATCACTTTTCAGTTCAAGACTATGCCTTCAGGAAGGGAAAATCACAGTATTTTGTGGGGACATAGGTGCCTAAAATGTATGTATTTGGACTATGATGCTCAGACTGTACACACTACCACTCTTCTTGTCTCTGGCCATAGAACTTCTGAGAACCCTGATTACCTTGGCATGAATTATTGAAAGGAATAGAATGAATGCTTAAAAACAACACAATGTGTTTGTGATCCAAGATGCTTTTCAAACATCTCATTGTTTCCTTCTTCACCGTATTGCCTGCTGCATCCTGAACACTGCGGATAGTCTCTAATTCCATTAGCTCTGTACATGAATGCTTAAGCTGACCACTGGCATCCTGTCACTAGGAACAAACTTCCCTGAGGTGAATTATTACACAATTATGGAAGTTTTGTTACCTTTTCTGAATCATTCAGTGCTGATCACGGTGTGCAGACAGGACTTTGGCTGATAGGGACTGTTGGCAGGGCAATGTGAAGACAGATCTTTTCTTGGAGCTGTCTTGAATAGGAAAGCCATAGTACTAAGTAGTTAGTACAGAAATAAAGCCACAGGTTTTGCTTTTTATCTTGAAGAAATTTCAATTCAGATGTAGCATTGGAAGGTAATGAAGAAATCAGAGAGCAGTAGAATGTGAACAAGGTTGCAACAAAGAGGCATTGCACAAATTCTCTTTCTTATTTTCTGGTGAATATGGGTCAAGTCAACCTGCTTTTTGCTTCATAACAGTATTATGATCAGTATTACTGATAGTGTAATCATATATATGATGTGTGGTACCAACAAAAAGAAAAGGGCTTTCCTGTAGTAATAAGTGTGTTACCAGACTGGAAAACTTACAGAAACCAAGAAACATTTTGTGTCTTGCTACCTGCCTTATTGATCTAGTATTAAAATAGGTCATAGCTCTTGCTACTCAAACTGCTGTGCAAACATACCACAGCAGACCTTCAGCTAAGTTGCCATGCAGCCATCATTTTCATTGGAAAATCAATTTAATGCCTCTCTGCAAGTTTTGTGGTACTTTTTACCTGGGACAGACTTCTCAAACTACGTGAAGGAATGATTTAGTGGGATATAGGGAGAAGTGATGTGTAACAGATCGTGGGCATTTTTACCTTGCCTAAAACAAGTCATACAGTTCACCTCATTAGGAAATGTCCTAAAACCCATTTTGGGTTTTGAGGGAATTGAGTAATTTGGGGATGTTTGTGGAAGGATTGGCTGGTGGCTGATAGTGGTTTTGCTGTAGGAAAAGAGGAAGGTTGTGTGTGTGGGAAGGAGATTAGCATCTCAGATCATTCTGGGTTCATTGTGGTGTTAATATTGACCACTTTTAGCATGGAAAAAAGTGAGGGAAGGCCAGTCTTTAAAATAAAAAAAAAGAAAAACAATTGGAGATATGAACTAGTTACATGCAATTGAGCTCTTCATATGGTATCTCCTGTCATATAAAGTGTCACAAAGCCCTTCTTTATGGATGTTGAGAAATTTATGAAAGGGAGTGAGTTGGAAACAGAGGAGGAAATTGCAGATCATGAAGTCTTCTTGAATTATTAGTGAATATAGTCACATTTCTTGCTTTCCCAAAGTACTTCATGGAGTGACAAATAGCATACTGCTATTTTTTTCTGTTGGAATCTTGTCTCTGTCAATTAAAAGAGTAAAGAAAATCTGCAGGAATCCTGGTAATATGGGACAGTGTTCAGACTTGCCATTGAAATAGTGAACATACACAAGAGGAGGGATGAATATCAGTCAAGGGCAGTTGTTTCCTCTCCTGAGGCAGGAAATGCCCTTTTGAAGTCTTACAGTCCAGGTTAGTCCAGGAGGCAGCAAATATGAAAAAGTTTTGTGGACCTTTTTGCTGCATAGATGTGGAGACCTGCAAATGATACGTGTGGGCAAAGGGGGTTGTTGGGTGTACCCCTGAAATCTGGGTCAGAAAGTCACAGCAGCATGAAGACCACAGCCAAGGACAGGGCTTCCCTCTTGCTTGCCTCCCCTTTTCTACCAGACAAGAGTGCTCTGAATTATGGGAGAAACAGAAGGGTTTGGTATTGGAGATATCCTACAAGCCAAACCCAAATAAAATGATATAAGGGGCTTAATGCAGAAGAAGCTTCAGCACAGCAGCAGACTCAATCAATCATTATGTTTTGGGCTCTCATTTTGTAGGCAGACCTTCAAAGTCAGCTTTGGTTTATTTGACATAATTACCATAATAATACCCATCATCTTGTTAATGTAGAAGGCTCAGGTATTTGGCATTCAGGTCAATATGTCATACATAGATATTCCCTGTATTTGCACAGTGCTTGTTAGTGTAATGGCTCAGGAATGGACTAATGTCATGTGAATAATTTCATCAGGGCAAAATTATTTAGATCTGCTCACCCCCCGAACTCACAGTATTTTTAAGAGCCATATTTAAATTCATAGGAAGCAGAGAAGACTGCACATATGAAAGGCTGCCTCACAGCAATCTGCAGTTTTAAAGAAAGTAACCCTTTGGGAGGGTCTAACTTCATTTGTAATTTCTTTGCCTCCAGCTCAGTGGAGCATGAAAAAGATCGACTTCCTCTCTGAAACCCAACCCAAGTGCACAGCTGAAAGCCAACTCAGAGAAAAACAGCAGTAATAGTCTCACAGACCGGTGTTCTGAAAGGTGTGGTCATATCTTGGTGTCCACATTAACGATTCAAATCCCTACTAAGAATTTAATATGTTAGTCAATGCCCCATCTCTGTTACGTTTATAGAGCTATGGAGAATCATAATGGGCCCATAAATACCCTTCCCTAAGTCACTGTTAAGACTGTTACTTGTTAGGAAAATATTTGGCTTTTCTGTTTCAGGCCTTTGCCACTAGGGTCATATAATTTTTGGTTGCCTTCAGAGAAAAAAAAAAAACATCTGTGTAATTGTCACTAACAATAAACTTATATAATGAGAGTTCCTTTCCTCCAGAATATTTTCCATTCTGCCTCAGAAGTAATTTCTTTTTTTGCATAAACATTTGAGTGGGAGTTTTTTCATTATTCTGCAAGAGACAGCAGTACCACTGCCTTTTCTATGCAAAGGAAAATCAGTCAAGAAAGAGGTTAAATGATTTATTTTGGTTTCTGTTAGAGTAGTGATGAGAGGTACATGCTGGCAGATGTGACCTTAGAGGCCAGTGATCTGGGGACCCTGGAGTCCCACAGGAGCAGAGGGATAGGACCAAGCATGAGAGAACAGGCTGTCCTTTGGGCTTTGGACTGTCTCGGGTCATGGGCTGCCCTGTGCCTGCAATGTGCTGTGCACACTAAAATATGCTTAAATATCCACACGTTTCAGACTGCAGGCAAGGTACCTTTGTAGTGCCTTGATTTATTCTGTATGAGTTATAATCCTGCTCCAGAAAAATGCCTTGAATTCACTTACACTGCGAGGAGACAAGAAGCTGGAGAAGTACAGTCACCTATGTGTATCCCAATTAAATATATCTACAAGATACACTAAGTAAATACACAAGTCTGTGCCCAGAGACAATAAGAAGACATTTTGCCATTATAATTATTGTTATTACTATTATTATTTCTTTATATTAATTTATGTATGTGTTATTTTTTTTACTGAATTCCTCAATGAGTCTTTTTGGACTGTTCTTATTCCTGTCTAGGTGTGTCTGTCAGCTCAGGGCATGGCCAGAGGATTGCTGTTTGATAGTCCATACATGTGAAGAGATCAGAAACTTGGAGGGTGGTGAATAAGCAATAAGAAGTCAAGGTAAACACTTCACAGCCTTTTGAAGGGTCCTTATTGAGAATTAGTATGTAGGGTGAGAACTTTGTCAAAGAGCAGATCATCACCATTAAAGTTCAATTCAAAGTATGGTAGCACTTCAGTGTTTTCAGCTCCCCTTCACTGAATATGTGATGAGATGATGGCTGACTGTTCTAAAGTGACTTGAAAGGCTTTTTTTAGATATTTGGGACTGAAAACTTTGGCACGGTTTCTTTCTGATATGGATATGGTTACAAGGCTTCATAGTCTGCCTTATTTCAAGATTTATCTAATACCCTCATAATTACTTTAAATGGGCCAGGAAGAAGACTGGAGTAGGGGATATGAAGACCTGCCCACTGTGCATGATCCTGGATGGGAGCCTGACTTATCATCATTCCAACTTTGCATTGGTTTCGTTGCATTTTCAATATTGAACAAAGGTACTTCTGTATTTTAGTGTTTGTTTTTTTATAGATCTAATTCTAATTGTGTAAGGGGCAGTTTTATGATGTAGACATGTTATATGACCATTTATATAACAACAAATTAGTAGAAATTATTAACCAGAATTGTCCAAACACAGTGAGCAAAGGACAGAAAATGGGGAAAGGAACAGATGCAGCCAGAGTTGCTTGCTCTGCTTCAGAGGGTGTGTAGCTGTCCCAAATATGAGGATCAAGCAAAAATTTTTCACATTCACTGAGATTTGATACAGGCTAAATTCACTCTAGGCTTAGATGCCTATCAGATTGCAGCAGTTTTTCATCTTTGCTGCAACAGGAAACTTTGATTTGATTTCCAAGGGACTTGAGTTTGGGTTTCTTCTAAATTAAGTTGTTTGAGTATTAGGGCCACTGAAAACTGTGACCGAACTCTTCCATCCTCCTCCATTCAATTTCATCCTTCCAATTTCTGTGTTTCTAATGAAAGGGATGTTTACTACCAGGCATCTAACTTGAACTGATTGGCAAGTTGATGAGAAAAGTAAGTTGCAAAACATTTGATATGAGTGAATTTTTTTCTCCATAGAAAAAGTCTTATGACAAATGTGAAGACAAGTCTCTGCTTTTGCTCTTCTTAAGTACTGGATGTTAGACATTACACATTGAACTGGAAATCCAATTACATGATTATTAATCAGATGCATTTTTTTCAACTTGAGGAAAAAAGGCCAAGTGAAACATGAAAGTCCACTGGGAAACACTGCCAGTTAAAGCAATTAAAAAAGGACGTGGAATTTTTAATTCTTACACTTGGCTAGAAAGTTGATTGACTGGTCTGGACTCTCCTGGGAGTGGCTGTGCTGGGCAGTTTTTTTATTTGGTTCTTAATATCAAACTCTCCTGTTTCCTTATGAGTAATGATTCATTTTCTTTGCAGGATGATTTACTTATTATGATCTGGGTAGCTGATCAAGTTTAAAATATTTGATCAGGTTAAGCGATGCCTGTCATTTAACATTTCCACTCACGAAGAGAAGTGCATATTATTTCCACTCTTATTCTGCAGACAGACTTTCTGACAGCTGAAGTGTAGCCAGTAAATTTCTTTTCCATTAGTTGCAAATTGTACAACAATATACTAAAGTAATTACACCATAAATCTTCTTGCCTTGAAGTTAGGCTCTGCAGTACACACTCATAAAATAGTGCAGTAGCAAATAAAATCACTGCATCTGTGTATATTTGTCTTGCAATAATTTTTCTGAGGGTGGTCTAAAACATCGAGAAATGTGAATTGGGAGGAACCGGAAAGAATTCAGTGGTTTTTTGTTTGTATGAGAAAGGGGCTATAGTTCTTCAATAATTAGGGCTACCTTGCAACTACATATGGGTCAAAGCAAAGATTATTGCCAACTCTCCTTACATGTGCATTTGAACTGAATAGAATATTCCCTGGATCATCCTGGGTGCGGTGAGTCTCAGCTGAAGATCTGAGTCCAAGACAGACTGTGTTGAAGCACCTGAAGAGTCTATCCAATGCAGACAGAATACTTCTAGGATAAATCTAACCATTGCATGGCTCGAAAATGCTTTGAAACACAAATGAGAATATTTGCACTAAAGGATGTAACTGCCAATACATCTATTTTACTTAGGTCCCTAGAAAGGAACAGACAGGTACTGTACCTAAGGGACTCTGTCAGCACCTGAATGGGAACAGTCATCGTTTAGCATTCAACGCTGTATTGCAAACTGTGGCAGTAAAATTAAAGCTTCTTGGCAGTTTCATTCCCAAAGCCAAGGGCTGCCCTGCGGATAAAGCTGCCTGTAACCCTTTTGATACTCCTTGTGCCATAGGAAAGTTTCTTTTCTGGGAGAAGATGGCAGCAGCAATCCCGTCCCATCCCATCCCATCCCATCCTCCTCCTGCAGGTGGGGCTACCACATCCACAGGAAGCCATATATTGCTAAAGAGCTCTGATTCCAGCTCCTCCCTTGTGTAGCTGAGACAAGAACTGCATGCTGAATTTATAGGAGTGCTTGTCAGTTTTAATTTGCTGCCGCGTGTGTGGATGAGCAGTCAGAATGTGTGAGCTTCGCTCTCTCCCCAGAGCAACGCCAGTGCAGCCATTCACTCCTCCCAAACAAGGGGCAGCATTTACAGAGTTATTTCCAGGTTATTTGTAGGCCATTTCCAGGACCATCTATTTCTTGTTGTTTGGTGGATTCATGGTGGTGAGCAGATTGCTGGAGAAAACAGTGTAGGAAAAAACTTACGCTGAAAAAGCCAACATTGAGACTTCTGATCCTACATAACAATGCAACCACAGACCTCTGCCATGGCAGCAAGAGCCCAGATAAGCCTCAGGTGAATGGGCCTTGCCATTCTGTGAATAATTACCCTCATATAGGCAGCATCTGGGTCTTGAAAGCTTAAAACAGGCATCTGACTGATTCATCTGGGAACTGGGGATGTTCAGGAGCACCAGAGAAATGTTTTCCCTGCACATCAAGGCCCAGGAAGTACATTTGATTATATTCACTATATTTGGTGTGTTTTGCTGCACTCAGATATTCAGCTGCAATTAGATGGTTAGAGACTCATCATTAATCTTAACTCTCTGCTGCCTATCAATCTGTTCCCTTCCATAGTTTATGGCGTTATTCTGAACATTTTGATGAGGACATATCCTGGTTGCTGGTGGCACGATTTCTGTGTGCATCTCCTGTCAGTATCTAAATCTCTTCTATTCAAGGCTCTTTAGAGCACTTGTCTCTCAAATGACAATTATTATCTCTATTGTCTGATTCAGAGATCTGATCCCTGCTCAGCTGGTGTCCTGACATGAGACCCCTTCCAAAATTGCCTGTTCCTTGATACTTGAGCATATTCCTTGATGAAATATCTGATTTTTTTTCCCCCTCGCATTTGGATTTCTTATAATGTTCAGGTTCATCTAAGTTATCTCCTTCTGCTTTCTTCCTTCCTAAAAACCTCAAATTCTTATTGCCCTTATTATATTTAAAATGCTGTGAAGTTGATTCTGTACTCACTGACCTTCCTGCTTTTCAGCCCACTCTTTCATAAATATTGGTAACAGGGAAAATTAGAGACCTTTATTCCTGCTTATGACAGGGGAAGAACTATTAGAAAAGCCACCATGGGAATGGCAGTGGGGAACTTCTGCTTTTGAGAAAGCTCTCTTCCATCTCAGAGAATCATAGAATAGTTTGGCTTGTAAGGGACCTTAAAGATCATCTGGTTCCAAATCCCATGCCATGGGCAGGGACACCTTCCATTAGACCAGGTGAGAATACTTAAATGTGGCTTTTGATTTTCAGTGCTTTTAACTGATGAAGGCTTTGAACTGATGAAAACTGATGATACCTCCCACTATGGAAGAAGACCTCACTATGTCACAGGTAAAGCTGATCTTTATCCATATGGTGCTCACTCTAGAGGTGTATGGGGAATGTTCTACATATATATAATAATTCTGTTGTATTCTGTACGGGATATGCTGAAGAATATCATGTGAGTGGAGCTATGGAGAGATCACTTGACAATCATAATGTTTTTGAAATCTGTGGGTTTACTTCATAAGTTAGACCCTCCTGTGGATGAAAAAAGCTTTGCATGAAGTTATAAAGCTGGACATTTTGTGCAGTTTAACATAAATGAGTTCTGAACTTTTCTTTCCCCGGGAGTATCTCTAAGACATTTCCTAAGCTTGCCTGAAATTCAAATGTTTTTGTGTCTCTGTTTAAACAAATGTGGGTTGTGCTCTGTTATGTTTTTGTATAGATATAGGAGAGGTGGGAATCTGAGTGGAGTTTTGAATATTTTTCCTCTCCTTCTTCGTTGAGATGCTGTATCAGATTGATTACAGTTGTCCCCTATATATTACAGTTGAAAAATATCCATATTAATAACTCAAATCACCTGCAAAAAAACACTGCCACAACTTTTAATCAACAAACTAAATCCTGTGGACATTTATATTTATAATAAGAAATAAAAAAGAAATAAATGTTTCACATGAGTAAATGCATATCAGTTTCCTGTGATAAGCATTTGCAGTTACTTTGGCAATAGACAGACTTATTACAAATGCTATAACTATCCTATGGAAAATAAATAGTTGGAAGAGAACAATACAAAGCCAACCATTGATCTTGGTGCATGCAAACTGTCATGAGAAGAAAAGAGTTTTAGGAAACAATCAAATACCTCTCACTGTGTAAAGTCTCTGCTGGTGCTTTACTTTCCACTGCTGGATACAGAGAAGCAAATCTAAATCATTCACTGCATGTCTTGCTTTGCTTTTATTTACATTTAGCATCAGGATGCAGCTGTACTGACTCTTCCTGAGTAAGATAAGGTCATATTCATCGTTTCATGTTTAAACAATCCTTGTGTTTTCAATGTCTTGAAGTACACATCCTAATGGACCCTTAAATTATCATCTCTGTTGGGTTTCTATGAAATTTTTCAGTTTTCCTGCAGCTGATGAAATGAATGATGATGACAACGTGTTTCTTACCAAAAGCATCTGTCACTTAAACTCCCACACTTCCCTGAGCTTTCAGTACTGTTAAAAGTCAATGCCTTTCCCCCTTCGGTTCATGAAGGCTGACAACAGTGTTTAAATGGAGTCCAAAGGGTACCTCCAGATATGTATTATTTGGGTTAAAATCTGGAATGCTTTGTCAGAAGTTCAGTTTCCTCTAGAGTTCAGGCTTTATGGTAATCTAGGTCAATTCTATGCAATTTTGGAAGAGAAGACAAAACTTTTTCTGTTAGTTCCTAGGAGAAAATGTTTGGTGTGGAAACTGGGAAGTTTATGAAATTGTGTTTTTTCTGTCTTGCTCTTTTTTTGAGAAATGCAGATATATTAAACATAAAACTCAATTTGTTTTCCAGTTCCATGGTGGAATTTAACTAATTTAAAAAATATGAAACAAGTTTAGTTTGGCCAGCTCTTAAAAAACCCCAGAAGACTAAGGTGTTATGTGAACTAATGCTGCTATTTATAATGCTGGTAATTATATTTTGTAGTATCCAGGTTATTACCAGAGCTGGGAAAACCCACAGGAAAAGACTGGCTGCCTGGGAAAGGTAGAACTGATGGTTATAGGCAGAGGTTATTTTATTGTTGATTCACAGTTCCCAAACAGTTGCCAGCCTTACCAGACACTTTCAGAAGGTTGTTTTGTTTTTTGTTGGTTCTTTTTACTCCTTGATGTCATACTTTGTCTCCTGGTGGTTCCTACAGGGATAATACAGGGACCTTTCAGTGAAAGGTGGCACTTTGGTGAGGATTGACTCATGCTAATAGACTCTAATAATGAATGGCATTAATAGCTGGAATAAACACATTCATCCTGTAGTGTGTCTTGATCCAAGGGAGGTACTTCCCCATTTTGCTCATAAGTCAGGGTGTCAGGACACTTCACAGGTGGGGTGGTTGTGGCAAGTACTGAGCATCATTCAGGAGGGAGATTCTGATTTTTCCAGAAGAGACTTCTCTAGTGTTTTTAGGTGACTCTTTAAAACAACCATCTTATCCACTAAAAGGAATCCCAGGAGAACAACAGCTGCTTGGTTCAATGCAGTTTGCAGTCTCATTCTCTCTGTGTGTGTATTTATGTCTTATGCTTCTGAGCATATTAGGAAGTTTCGGCTGAATCAGATGAAGGGGCTCTGGACAGTAGAACTTGGGATAATTCAATTCCCATGAGATTTTTGGAACATAGCATCTACAGATTGTGCCAAAGTGAAAACTAAGCACTCTGAGAAATTGTATTTGTTCCTTGGTTGTACATCACTTTCAGGACAGTCTCAAAAGAAATGAGGAGCCCAGAGGGCTTGCTTTTAAGCTGAGCTGGAGGCTCAGAGCTGTGTAAGCTTTCTGATATGGCCAAAGTCTCTTTGGAGTGCTTCAATGGTGTAGCAATGCTACTTGTGAGATGACTTGAATTAGAACTTTTCCACACTGCCTACATTCTGCCTCATAAAAATCACAGCAATGAAGTAATGAAGAGTGCTCTCCACTGGAGACATCTCTGTTACATCAAAAACTCAGTACAGATAGAGCAAAGCCCAGTATGCACCATTAAAATGAAATGCAGCACAGCCAAGGCAGGGTGAGTCACCTCCTCAGTCCTCACACTGCAGTCAGGGAGGTGTGTTGGTCAGTGAGCACCTGCAGCCTTTCTGCAGTCATTGTGGTTTGCACAGCCCGTGCATGCAGGAGCTCGCTTGAGGTTGATGATCCCACCAGCCCGGGCCTGGTGCAGATTGGAAAAAAAACCAGATTTCACCCCATGGAGATAATGCATTCTGCTGTATTTTTGTTTTCATTGTACATGTCACAGTTCTCTCATCTTTACTGCCTCCAGGGAGAAAAAGAAAACATTAACTGTCTCATCTTTGGCAAGATAGAATAATTCAGAGAGATTTTCATCTCAGTACAAGCCTTCAGATTTGGTTCTTTGAGAGTAAATAGCAGCAGAAACCTCAGGGTTTGAAGAGAGACACAGAGATTCAACTGTTGATTGAAAATTTAACTGAGAAGGCCTTCTCCAACATAGGTGGATTTCAGAGGAGCTGTGGAGTGAAGCTGGGAGGAATTCATCCGCTCTCCCTGTAGGTATGGAGCAGGAATAGGGGAAATCCTGTGGCTGAGGTTTCCACTTACCCTTCCAGAGGCTGTGAAGTTTTGGTCTTCAGGAATGAAAAAGCTGAAATTGCAGGAAATCTGCAATAATGGCTGCATGCTGACAGCTTCCCATAGTGAATGGTATCTTTATTTTGCTGCAGAAAGTGCCTCTGCACAGCTGTGGAGTGGGGCTGATGTGAGTGTGGCCCTATAGCAGAACTGCAGGTTTGGGCTGTCTGAGAGACACAAGGGGACCAGACACCAACAAGACTTGAGGGAGCAAAACATTCTTCTGCCTTTGTCATGACACAACAACTGATTGATGAAAGCTGTGACATGCTGGGAGAAGGCTTTCCCCTCCCCTACCCCTGCACAATTGTTGTCTGTCAAGACCTGGAATTCCATCAGGTGCTGAAAATGTCAAGGCATTTCTTATGTTCTTCGGTATAAGAAACCACAAGCAATAAATCCAGCCATCAGCCAATCTTTTATCATTATGCAGCATTATGAAAATAATTTCTCCCTTTTGATAGGCCAACGGTGCCATTGATTGCTCTATTCTCTGGCAGTCGGCGCCAGACTTATCCTTGAAACCACATAGAGATTAGCTGGGTTTCCTTTCAGCCGTGTGATTTCTTTCTTGCCACTCACTGCAAGAACACACTCTTGGGCTACCTGGTTTTCTACTCTCAAGTATTCTCTCAGGTTTGTGTTTTTATAGGAACTCAAGATACTCTTTGGCAATGAACAGCAGGTATTCAAATGGCTAAGATGCAACATGAAAATCTCCTAAAAAATGCAGAATGTCACTCTTTCTTCTCTACTATATTGCTGGATCCTGCCCTAGATGTAAAGAAAATGGGCTGTTTCTTTTTGCTGGGGGTTTCAGGCATCTCACAGCAGAGTCCCTGGGGCTTTGTTGTGGTTAAGCAAGTGTATTTACTGCCAGAGGGCAATAAAATTTAAAAAGTCAATAGCAAATAATGACAACTGTTTATCTTATTTGAGACCTACAAAACAACTACAACTGAAATTATCTTCAAGCAGATGCAAAATAGAGTTTGCACAACAAAGTTCCGTGTGGGTCCCGAATCAACCCAACATCTCTTCCTAGTTGGAACAGCAAGACCCTGTAATTCTCTTGGTTATGTGGCATAATATACCAGATTTAGAACTGTGTAACCCAATTCAGAAAATTGTCAAGCAGACTATGGAAAACATGTAAAAATAGAGCCTAATCCAAGGATTAAAAACCTATGCTTGAATTTAAGCACATTGAAAAATTGTTAGAAATTCGGAGTTTCCTGTTTTAGTCGCTGGGTGCTGAAAACTCTGGAGTATCTTGCAATGGCAGATAGTGAATAACAGTTTTCTTGAATTGGTGCCCAAAACTACTAAGTCTGTGAGCACTCCCAGGAAACCCATCCAAGGATTGATTTGAGAATCATCACATCATGAGACCCTCTGGGAACCTTCTTTCAGTCCTTCATAGATTGTAAGGCTCCAGACAGCTGAATGTAAGTCATTAAAGCTCCTTATTCTATCCATTAGTACACTCATTAATATTTCTCAGTAACTTGGGATACAACATTTCTCATGACAAGCTTAGAAAAGTTTTCTATCTAGTTTTGACCTAGAGACAGCTGTAACAATGAAAAGTCACCACTGAGTGGGGAAAAAAGCTTTTTACAAAAATCTGTGTTTGCAGAATCTTTCCTTCTGGGCAAAGCAGTAGAGGCATTTTACTTCAGAGGTTAAAATCTTCTATGAAGTTGTTAGATGTAGGGATATTTAACTTTTGTCATTGGGCTCAGTGCTTCAGTCTGGAGCTTATTGAACTGCTAACAGTAAAACAATGAACTCTTCACAGCAGGTCTCAAAAGGAAAAACAAAGAAATACTAAGAAAAACTTCGGGGACCTTAGGAACTGGATAAACATGCTGCTAAATTTTTCATATGCTCTAGAGATGGGTGCTATTAGAGAACAGCCGACTTAAATAATTGCTTTTGGGTAGAAAAACAGAATTGCAGGGTCACAGAGCATCCAGCCCCCCTGCTCAAGTAGAACCACCTAGAACTGGTTGCCCAGAACCATATCCAGATGAATTTTAATGTCTCCAAGCTGGGATTCAAGTTCTCTTCTATTATATGAATATAGATTGTATATGCACACATATATATAGATAAGCTACCATATATGTATATATGGCCATGCATTTTAATAGCAACATCCAAGCAGGAATTTGATGATTTTGTAAACTTGATGGGAAAAACCCCTGAACTATTTGATTCCACCAACAAAAAAACCCACTTCAGTGCTGAACGCAACAGGAGTGCTACTTGCTCTCTGAAAATGGTGGCATTGTTAGTGTTTTAAAGCAAACAGCAAGCAGTGGGTCCTCATCACTTAACATGCTGTAATTCAGCCCTGAGGTCAGAGGTTAAACCTTTGCTTCTTGCTCTTGGCCATACATGAGAAAACTCATTAAGTGGATCTTTTTTCTAAGAATAAAGTTCATTCATTCCTAAGAGGAATTTATGGGACAAAAGAAGTAGGGGCAACAGGAAGGGGCTTGGAGCCCTGTAGGATGTACACTGTGCTGCCAAAGTCAATATTCTCTTTCTGTACACAGAACAAGGAGCCCTCAGGCTCCAAAAACAAGTACAAGAAATCACTTTCTGCTGGTTTTTTTCTTTAGCTTCTCATTTGGGATGTAGGGTTTTGGGTTTTGCATGCGTATCAACACTACTGTAATTTGACTTTCTCTTTGGTGTTCTCTATGAACTTGCATAGTTATGGTGCTTCCCTGCTGGATGTAGGTTAGTTATTTCTCCTCTCTCTTGGTCCCTGGTTGTGTTGGCAGTCATTGGAAGCTCTGTAGCATTCTTTCTGGTCAAAGTCTGGATGGGACAAGACTAGAGCAGTGTTGCAGTGTATCTGCTGAGGAGAGCCATCTGATCACAGAAGACAGGGAAATATGGTCAGAGGGATGGGATGGAGATGGAGACAGTCCAGGCTGGAGAGAGCGCATTGGATACCTTGTGTTTGGAGCTTTTTTGCTTGGAGGACTCTCTGTTGCTGAAGGTGTGGAGGATTGCTGGGCCTAAGGCACCTTGACCAGCAAAAGGTGATGTGGAGGTGCCTGATACCTTCGCAGATAGGGCTGTATTTCAATTGCAGTTGGATTTCATCCTGTGCATAGCAGGACTGGGAAGGGTGAGCAGACCCTCTTCTCCTTGGTGTCTCCCTCCCTTCTGTGTCCACTCACAGCCTTCCAGCCCTGGCAAGTGTGTGCTCACCAACTGTGCTTGAGGCCAACAGTGGCTGACAGAGAAGCTTCTAACAATGCTGCCAGGCCAGGGACTTTCCTGGCATTCCAAGACAAATTCTCCCTATGGATTTAATGAGAGACTTGGCACAAGCAAAAGGATCAAAAGACATGTCTCCCGTCTCTGTTTCCATGCACTTCTACTCTTCCAACACTTGTAGGCACCTTTCTACCTGTGCGTCAGCTCAGAACTCCTTGTTCTGTCGGGACTTCTGCACAGCTGAGGACTTCAAAGCCTTTGCTTAATTTGTGTTTGCACTTCTAAGTACTGAATGAGGGTGTTACTCAGAGGTAAGTTCTTTCGAAGCATTTGTGTATAAACATGAAAGTTACAACCTTCTGCTCCTCGCTCCTTTCATCTTTCCAGGCTCACAGATAAAATGCAGTTGGGGTTTTGAACTTTACAGAAAGTTTTAGTGAAGAATGACTCAGACTCAGAAGTTCTTTCACTGAACTCCTTTTCTCTTTCTCCATTCCTTTGGTTTAGGTTTTTTTCTCCCTTTCTTTTTCTTCAGCTTCCCTTCTTACTTTCTCCCATTTAATCCTTTTCAGCACAAATTCCAGATGGCTTTGGTGGACATCTTGTAGCATTGTTGCTTTCAGCGCATCAGGGCTCTGCCCCTGGGGATCTCATTTGTTACAGCCTTCAAATCTATCCACTGCACAGTCCCTGTCACCTCTGATGTAGGTGAAAATTTGTGGGAAAGGGATTTTTTCAGCATTGTGTTGCCAGTTTACCTACAAATAACCATGGGGAGAGGTACTTAAGATGTATCTTCATTGACAACAGAGAGCATAGAAGATTAAATTTCCCTGTTTTTAGATTCCCCTCACCCCCCATATTTGGGAGGGTATTCAAGCTCAAGAAATACTTCAACCAAAAGGTGAGAATGGGAACAGGATTAGCAATGATCTATCTCAGAGAGAGATCCTTTCGAGTGCTGTCATAGCATCCAGCAACACAGAAAGAACTTTTGCTCTCTCAGGTTCCCAGAAGGTCCCAGCTGCCTTTTATTTGCCCCTTTTCAGGTTGTTTGGTCTATTTACACTAAGTTTCACTTCTTAGATTGATACCAACTGGACAGAAGCTTTGACATATAAAATAGCACCAATAATTTCAACTGTTGCTATGTGCATGTCTAAGTTACAGTGCCTGGGAAACTACAGTGAATATGTTAATATTGAAACCAGTGATAGGATCAAGGAGTCCTGAGACACTTTGTACTTTACCTACTAGATCAAAGATTTAGAGCAGCTCTAAATATGTAGGTCAGTGACATATGATATTTATTTTGCTGAGCCTTACGTTTATCCCTATTTTTTTTAAATTTTCTGACCCAAATCTGAGCAATGAATGCCCTTGTTACAAGTATCTTCTTGTAGATATTTAGGCATCAGGACTTTCGTGAGTGAATCACTCTAGTGAATTTCAGAATGAACCTCATAGACACATAGCTCCTCTTGGAAGCTTTAATTATTTGCTTGACTTGACTTTTGTGTCAGCTGCAACCTCATCATTTAACTGATGATAATGTGTATGGGTGCAGTTGTTTATATTCCAGTACTTATTCTATGAAGAATTGTC
This sequence comes from Scytalopus superciliaris, assembly GCA_013400415.1. Taxonomy (NCBI): domain Eukaryota; kingdom Metazoa; phylum Chordata; class Aves; order Passeriformes; family Rhinocryptidae; genus Scytalopus; species Scytalopus superciliaris. The sequence goes on from VXBX01001361.1 coordinate 171,657, forward strand.
AAAATTCTGCAGCTTCAAAAGTTATAAAAAGCCCAAGGTATGTTTTTATGTTTTTTTCCCCCCCCCTAATGTTGGGAACAGTGTCTTCTGTGCCTGAAACACAACTTGCCGAACTCTATTGCAATTACTACAATGGCTTTACTTACAGTGCTTAGTCTGTATGTGAAGACAAAGATATCCTCATATCCTGCAAAGTGATTAGCTCTTCCATGTGATTGCCAACGTGACATTTGCCCACAGACATCTCTACAGTTTCCTGAGATTCAGGTACTGGCCACACTGAAGAGGCTGGGCCAAGGATACTGGGTGTTAGGTGGGATTTTCTACCTTTTTTAAAATGAGGATTCTTCTTGTTCAAATTGCATCCATTGCTTTGGCATAAAAATGCAACGCAAGCTGTCTTTAGAGGTCTGCAAAGAATTCCATAAAATTATGATCAGATAGTTACAAGCAATGAAATTATCATCTCTCAGGTGAGAGGATGCAACTTTTTGCATACATTTTTGCTGACCATTTCCAGAAAAGGTTGTTTAAGATAATCCATTTTACGTTGCATTGCAGAATTTTGGAGGAACAATAGTTTTCAGCTTCTGTGGCATCAACTAAGGGAAGGTAAATATGCATTAGTATCAGTATAAATTCAATATATATTCATATTAAAATCATTACTGATTGCCAGGGACCTGTGACCATACCTTCACTAATGAGTGATAAAGAAACCGTAGAAAGCTGAGTTTGTTGCTGAAAGGAATACACTTCAGATGCTTTCCCCCTATTCATTTTTTTTAAAATTCCTCTTGTTACACTTTGCTGCAAATCTTCTCTGTGGTCTCTGGGAGTTGGTGCAGGGAGGATGTGATGCTGAGCTGAAGAACTCCCACTTCTCATGAAGCTCACCTCCTCCTCAGCCTCCCTTGGTCTCTGGACAGCAGCCGCCCACATGTGGCACATTAAAGGATTAAGACCTTAATAATAATTTTAAAATGCTGTTATTAAATGGGGATTTCCATCCTGTAGAACACTTAAAAAATAACATTTGTAAAACTGCTTCCTGAGTAGTATGTTCCCTTTTCCGTTATCTCATCTATTTGTATGCTAATAGCAGTTCTTGTGCCTTTCTACTCAGCCTCTACTTGAGCAGTTCAAGACTGAATTCATGGTTCTTTGTTTTGTGCTGTTAAGATTTTACTTATATTTAAAAAAATGGCATGTCAATAATTAATTGCAGATAAATTATTGAGAAAGCAGCAGTGGATGCAAAGGAAGAGTGCTCTGTATCCAAGAGACTTTTAAAACAGATATCTTTGCAATATCATAGATTTATATATTTTTCATATTCAGTTATCAGAAGGAAACCAATGCTTGTCTAGCATTTGATGCTTTATGTGATTATGGAAACTACTGAAAAAAAGAGCAGTTATTCTCAAATCATATCTATAGCCACCATCTGTTAAAAATACCTCCCAAGAGAAAAATATACTAGTGTATTTAGACTACACTTCTGTGAAGGAATTCTTGCAAATTTAGGAAGAACAGCTTTGCTATCAGAGAAACTGAAGAGCAAACATATAATTTTGAAATTTTCTGCTAATTTGAAACTGTTTATAGAATCTGAATGTTCACATAGATTAGTAACAGTCTTGGAATAAGCACAAGAAAGTTAGTGAAACTTCTATGCCTGGTGATAGAATCTTTAACCAAAGTTTTCAGTATGTCTTCTGATGCAGACAGGACTCCTACTGAGCTTGGTATCTTCTTGTGCATCTCTAAACCTTGGTAAGGGTTTGGACACCCTGTCTTAGCCTGAGATATTTGGAGCTGTGCTATATCCCTTACAGGTCACTGACTCAAGGAATGCTTCAGGCTGGAAGGGATCCCTGGAAGTTGTCCAGCCCAAAGCAGGGCCAACTCCAAAGGCAGGTCAGGTTGCTCAGAGCTTTAGGCTGAGTGTGGAGAGACCACAAACTCACTGGTTCTGTGTTTCAGTGGTTAATGTCTTCCACAGTGAAGGTTTATTTCTTTGTATCCTTGTGGCTTTTGTTCCTTATCCTATCCTTGTTCTTCTAAAAGAACAGCCTGGCTCCTTTTTCATAAAACTCTTTCAGGTAGTAGAAGACAGCAACCAAATTCCTCCTTAAGCTTCTGACTCCCAGGTTTGACATCCCCTGTGCTTTCATCCTCTCTGAACGCAGTGTGTGCTCCAGCCCCCAGCCACGATGCTGGGCCCCTCCCAGGATGTCAGGAAATCCTCTTATTTCTTGTATGTGCCCCACGCAGAGCAGGGAGGGTGGACTTTTACTGCAGCTCAAGTGACACCCGGGGTATGTCCCAGCTCTGGGCAATTTTGGCCAAATCCAGAAACGTGTAACTTTATTTCCAGATCTGAATAAGTCTGCACTGGTAATATCTGTTGTCTGCTCTCTCACATCTCTGCAGAGAACTGGCTTTGAAGGGCTAAGTGTGGCAGGGAGAGTCTTCCTCTTTAATGTGACTGTAAAATATTAAAGAGTTTAGACTATGGAAGTAATTTCAGGGCCTAGTTCATCATTGCTTCTCTCTCCCAGAAAACTCAGCTTCAAAGAGCTGCTTAAAGGCCCGGGGATGCCAAAAAGAATATTTCCATTGAATTTTGTCCTCTTTGCTTTCTATTCTAAAGGAAATCCAATTTTCAACTAAGCTATCAACTGCATTTGGCATAAAACATGGGCCAATTTCACTTCTCAGCTACTTCGAGGAGAGATGATGCCAAAGCTTCTGTTTTCATAAGAACAACATAAAAACCAGGCTCCTTGTTAGCAACACAAAAAGCTCTGTATGGGGAAATGAGCTGTCTTTGGAATGGCACAACTGATATTTTAGCCTCAGGATCCTTTTCTAAAGGTCACAGCACAATTTTAAACCCAGAATATTGCAATGCATTTAAATATCTGAGATTGAGGGTAAACAAGATCTACTAATGTAAAACAGAAAAGAAGAAATCACATCTACCTTCCTCATGCCAGAATTGACTCATCCCAGGAATAACAATTCCAAGCAGTGGGAAAATAAAACTGGCCTTTCAGTGCCTTCACCTTGGATTTCAAACCTTCCTCACCACACAGAGGGATGATGATGACAGCCCCTACGGGGAGATGGCTTAGTGGAGGGGAGGAGAGAGGTGGATGTTGCTTATCTTAACTTTGGGCAGTGACTTTCAACAGCATCCCTCATTAGGTCCTCAGACACAGGCTGATGAAGTAGGGGGCTAATAAATTGAAATGACATGGGGTGAAACTGGCTCAGTGGCTGGACCTTGAGGGGGGTGACTACAGCAGTACCAAGTCCAACTGGAGGTCAGCACTAGTAGTGTCCTCTGGGAGTTGATGCTGGCTCCTATACTCTTTAATGTTTTCATCAATTGCCTTGGTGATGGGACAAAGTGTACCCTCAGCAAGTGTTCACATGATACAAAACTGGGAGGGGTGGATACCCTGGGTGAGGGTATCCCTGTTGTTTGGAGGGACTGAAGAAATAGGTGCAGAAATGGGCCAATGACCATCTGCTGAAGTTCAGTAAAGGAAAAACCCATGGTGGGATTGGTTGACACCAATATGAGCCAGAAATGCACTCTTGAAGCAAATAAAGGCAATGGCACCCTGGGCTTTAATGAAAAGCATATCTCCAGCAGGTGAAGGGAGCTGATCCTTGCCCTTTATTCTGCCCTGTTAAGACACATCTGGAGTGCTGGGTCGAGTTCTGGCCTCCCCAGTACAAGAGAAATGGACATGCTGAATCAGATCCAGCAAAGGGTGATGAAAATTAGTGCACTGGAGAATCTGTCACATGAGGAGAGGCTGAGAGACCTGGTGTTGTTTAGCTTGGGAGTGAGAAAGCTCAGGGAGATTCTTGTCCATGTGTATAAACACGTGGTGGGAGGACTAAAGAAGATGGAGCCAGACTTTTCTCAGTGATGTTCATGGACAGCATGAGAAGCAAAGGGCACAAACCGAAATTTAGGAAATTTCATTTAAATGTAAGAAAAATCTCTTTTACTACGAGGCTGGTTCAACACTGTCACAGGTTTCCCAGAGAGGCTGTGGAAGCTCTGTCCTTAGAATGGTTAAATACCCAACCAGACTGCCCTGACCAACCTGTGGCAGCTGGACCCTACTCTGAGTAGGGCTCTGTAGGATCTCCAGAGGTGCCTGCCCACCTCACCCATTCATGCTACTTTGATTGAAGCATGCAACCAATGTCTTTTTGCATGACACATGGAAGAAAACAGGGTGTTACCTAATGTCAGATATCATCAAGGCTGCTACAAACTGATAAATCCTGAATACTGCTTTGAGAGAAATCCAAAGCAAGACTTCAGTGTAGCTGAGGATGTGTGTTTATAGCACAAAATGATGATGGGCTCATCATGTAATTGTTAATTGTTCTTCAGCAAAATGCAGGCTTTTTTGCAAACATTTTTATCCAGGGAAAAACATCTTCATTAAAGTATTTGAACCTTCAAAACATGCCAGTCAATTTATCTGTAAGATGGTAAACCCTGCAAATCACTCTCGTGACTGTTTCTTACAAAAGAATCAATGAAATTGAAACTGTCTCAGTATGCATGTATTGACTTTTATTCCTAACACCAGTTTAACTGTAAGGGCCTATTAAAGTAGAGATCAAAACATCCATCAAGGAATTCACTTAGCTTTTTAAAAAGCATACAGTACTTAAAAGACAATATAAGAAAGTAATTGAAAATACAGATTCACCATATAATTTGTGATGGAAGGGTAATAGATGTTCATTGTACTAAATCTCGCTGAAGAGAAAGTGCCTAGAGAGGGAGTGGGATGAAAGACAAAGTTTCATTCCATTTTTGCCTAACAGAAGATGAAAAACTGAGTTCCACCAGAAGTTTGAATCATTATTGAAGGTGAAAGCTGGATGGGAGTCCTAATCTGATGTCTTCATCATAAAACAGTCCTTCCTTGTGCTATACAGAGAAGGGGATAAGCTATTCCAAATAAGCTCTGGACTGTGCACTTGAATTAAGGAGCATAAAGGAGGGAACACCATCCTGCAAGCAGCTGTAGAGTGGCATGAAAATAAATGGTGTCTGGGATGAGATGGGGCTAAAAGAAGAGAAGTATTATGTTTTTTTTCCATTGCAGTGAGTCATGTAAAGCAGGAATACACATAAACTGAAGGTTATTTTTGCTTTTCACTGTCACAGAGAAGCCATGGAGCAGCTGCACAATTAAAGCAACCTGGCTCCTCTCATGCACAGGGAGCAATTGTTTCTTTGCTTGCAGAGGGAAATACACTCACGTGCGCACACACACACACACTTTAAAATGGTTTAAAAATGTTATATTTGACTTCCTGGCTAGTTTGAAAGTTCTCCTCAAAAATAGCTCTCATGACTGCAGGCTGGCAGAGCTGTTCCTGCCTTGATTTAAATGGGAAAACTCAATTAGAGTTTGAATCTGTTGCACTGAAATGGAATTGTCTCATGCAGGCAGAGCTCAGCCACGGACACAGAGTAACATGAATGAGAGGATAGGGAGAGGAGAAGGTTGTGCCTTGGTGGAGGGCAGGTTGTGGAGGGCTCTGAGCTAGGATTTCCCATGTGGTGTCAGTCTAGAAAGGAAACTTTATTGCTCTTCTCCAAACATGTTCAAAGAACAGTAGCTTCTTCCAGGCTTTGGCTCTCCAAACCCCTCCACTTCTGAAGGATCCCTGCTGGGTCTGGGGATGGCAGAGATCGGGCACTGAGCAGCTCATGGGCACAGAGCAGTGACTTGTTTAAGGAGGATGACCTCCCTTTGCTTTGCACCTCTGGCTTTCAGCAAATCTCCACCCTTCCCAGGTGTTTTGTGTCAGGTTTAAGGATGCTATTTGTATTTCAGTAGTCTAGAAATGTTTGTGAGGATCTTGGTAAGGTTGGGGTTTGGGCACTGGCGAAATGGCTTTTTAGTGGCAGGTTCACCACAGGATCAGCCCCTCAATCCCTCCTTGCCCCTCACTGTGTCCCACTGCAGTCCCACGTGTCTCCTCATGCTCTCCACAGCAGGCTGTTTCCAGCTGTGAGGGGAGACCCTTCAATACTGCCCCTGCTCCTGGGAGCCCCAACATTCTTCTCATCATTGTGCATTGAGATATATGTCTAGAAACGACCTGCTCTCCCTTCCCTCTCTTATCTGGCATCTCAGCCTGAGCCTTAGTTTCCACTTGCTCTGTAAGTCATCTGTGTTAAACTGCTCCTCATAAATAGCAGCTTCCAGCAGGACTTCTTTCATGTGTGGCTTGTATTTTTGTGTGGGAGGGAGAAAACCAGGTTCATTTACATCAGAGCAGCTGGCTCTTCTGATCTGCCACCTGGACACTTGGCTGACAGGGCATGTGTGTCTGCAGGCGGACCAGACCTGTGCTCCCCTGGCCATGCCTGTCTCTGCCCTTGTCACCCTGCTGGCAGGGGGAAGAGGTACCCCTTGTCCCAGTGTCCCAGTGTTTTGGGACTTGCTGGACACTGTTAGTGGGTGTCATGAATTGGGAAGAAGATGCACAAGTCCTAGCCGTGCAGCAGGCTCTGGTGATCTTGCAAAACCTGCAGTGAAGAGATTCAAGTGTGTTCTTGGAAGCAAGCCAGGGATTGTGCCTGGGTGGGATGGGGCAGTTGGCCTGCTCCAATTCCGTGCCCTTCCCTGACTCTGCCATTTGGTACCATGGTTATGGACACCCAGCTGGAGATGTTTATGTGGGCTCTAATGCCCTTTGTCCAGGGCAATAGTGATGATACGTTTTTACTGAATAAGTATCTGTTGCCCTTGGACAACCTGTTGCAGAAGAGGTGTTTAGGTCTTCCTCTGGGTATGCTGTGCAGGTGAGACCAGATGGAGATGAAGGTGTTTTGGCAGTCACACAGCCAGAGGAGCCCTGGGTAAGGGTCAGTGCCCTGCAGTGACGTGGTTCCAGCCTGTCTGTCCTTTGAGAAAATGCCAGCTAATGCTCAAAAGCTCCTCACTACAGGCTCCTGCTGCCCTTGCCTGCACAGATGGATCACCTGTGTGGTCTGAACTGAGGTGGTGCTGCATGTGCTTGGGTTTACCTGGTCTTTGGGACAGTTGAAATGCTCCTGCTGGGGCAGCCCAGGAACTTTTGACAAACTGCTAAAGATTGACCAGAGGGATATTCCATGGACTTTTGGTTTCTACCTGATTAATTTTTTTCCCCATCAGTAGGTTGGGATTTTCTTTGCTGACAGTTTTGGAAAAGCAAGGGAGAGAGTTTGCTAAAAATGCCGTATATGACTTTTGATGATTGGAAAAAGCAAGGTCAATAAGAAAGACAAGAGGCATGCTCTGAGGTACAGCAGAATATTCTGAGGAGGATGTTCACAGGTGTCTGACACTTTTGCAGGAACAGGAAGGAACTCATCAATGCCAAAGCTATACTGGGACCAGCAAATACCTGATGTTCTTGGGGCTGAGTAGGACCCTCAGTAATTGTCAGTTTGTCAGTGAGAAGGGGAGATTGTTCTCACTGTAAAAAATCCCACAGATTTTTGAGACAGGTAGAGAAATTTTCCAGAAAGATCTCCTGAGAGAAATTAGCTGGGCTGTGGTGGCAAAATGGTGAAGATAAAGAACCATCTCATAGCTCAGGCTATGGCTTCTGCAGCCAGAAAGGTGACTGCAGCACCAGGGAGAAACCCCAGGATGGAGATGGGGGTGAGATGGGAATGGGGATCAGGCTTGAGAGGGGACTGTTCCCAGTCACACACCATCCATGTGGCCAGCTCTGCCTGCAGCTGAAGTTTTAATGAGCTCAGAAAAATGAAACCAAGAGCTGTGCCTGCTCTAAGCTTCTATGGAAAGAGAGTCAAAAGAGAGGGCAGGCAGTTCCAGCACGGCTTATCTGCAAAGGCCATCGCTGCCCAGGGCAGGGCAGGGCAGGGCAGGGCAGGGCAGGGCAGTTCTCCTGCCCGGTCAGTTCCCGAGCTAAGGCTGCGGAGAGGAATCCCAGCCCCCCAGCCAAGCTGAGGCCAGCTGGAGGCAGCAGAAGGGAGGCTTCATCCTCCCATTTTGTCCGTGGAGAGGAGGTGCCAGCAGCCAGCGGTGACCTGTTCAGCAGGACGGTCAGGAAAGGAAGGAACCCTTCCAAAGGAAGGTGAGAAAAAATCCATCGCTGAGTGGAGTGGCAAGTGGCTGGGCTGGGTCTGTGCAGCCACAGAGCCCTCTTGTGTTGTCTGCTGGGTTGCAGAGCAGCCACATCGGTGTTTCTTTCACAAGACCCAGCAGGGTAAAAAATGGGTGTCTAAAGGTTTGTGTTTATTTGTTTGTTTTGGGGTTTTTTTGGTTTTGTTTTGTTCCCGTTTAGGAGTTTTTAGCTTGTAGGTGTTTCTAGAAGGCAATAGGAAGAATGAAATCATCGCCCCTTGTGTGCAGGAGAAGGAAATATGTTCTGTACAACTTCTAAAGAGCCATACACCAGGAGGAATTTACTCCAGAGCCGTTCCCATGGTGTTAACTATTATTAATTGATTGATTTTCCCAGACAATATTACAGCTTCTTGCACAAACCCAACCCTAAAGAACTTATTATTTCAGCCAAAAGAAATCTATAAAAAATGTTTTTCTTACAAAAAAATCCTGTTAATTTTTTTTCTCCTTGTGGAAAATAGCTAGGGGGTTATTTTTTGTTTGTTTGGGTTTGGTTGTTTTTGTTTGTTTGTTTGTTTTCGGTTTTGGTTTTTTTTGTTTG